>VMDO01002569.1:0-164486 GCA_007922755.1 Pedetes capensis | reverse complement strand
ATGAAATTAAGGTATTTGCCTGTTATACCTATTTTTTCCAGTGTTTTTATCATGAAAAGGTGTTGCACTTTATCGAAGGCCTTTTCAGCATCAATTGAGATGATCATGTGGTTTTTGTTTGTTAGTTTCTTGATATGTTGGATTACGTTAATTGATTTCCGTATGTTAAACCAGCCTTGCATCTGTGGTATAAATCCCATTTGATCATGATGAATAATCTTTTTTGTATTCAGCTGGGCTTTTTTATAGTTTCCATCTGTCTTCTGAAATTCTCATCTGTTCATACATGTTTTATACATTTCCCACAATATCCTTTAACATGTTTGTTAATAATGGTTATTTTTAAGAGCCTATCCAATAGTTTCGACAGGTAGGTCATTTCTGGGTTTGGTTTTGTTGACTGCTTTACCTCTTTACAATGGTTTATTTATTTATTTATGTATTTATTTATTTATTTGTGTGTGTGTGTGTGTGTATCTCATAATTATTTTACTTAATGTTAAATAGTGTATGTAGGAACAACAGATAAGTAATATTTATACCCATTTTGGGGTATAAATGCTCATGTCCCTTTCCCAGAGCATCCTGCCATTACTTGTTACTTGGCACTGTATTTGTTATATGGCAAATGAGGAGAAAAGGGAGTTCTTACTCTTCCCAGTCTAGCCTCAGTCTTAGGCTGGGACTGTATACCTGGCCCTCAAGGATAGGGCTCAGCTTCAAAGGCTTTTTATTGGATAGCTTCCTCCTGGCTGTGGGAATGACTTCCTGGGGCAAGACCACCAAACTTCCTTAGAAAACCTTTCAGCATGATTAGACTCACAGGAATCCATAACCCAAAATTGAGTTCTCATATAAGTACTTCACACTAATTGTGCCATGAAGCTCCCACAACATCCTATCTTAACAAATGGCATTGTCATGCACCCAGGGGTCCAAGTCTGATACTGGGGAGTGACCCTGCTCTCCATCACCACTCTACTGCCATGTCCATCCTAATTTTTTCTCATATATGTCTGTGTACCCATTTTTACTACAATTACCTCACCTAAACTACCACTACTTCATGTTAGATTTCTAAAATAGCCTCTTGTCTATTCTTGCTTTCCTACTTCCCTTCCTCTGTTCACAAGCAGCCTGAATCTTTTTTTTTTTTTTATTTCAGTACCTTGGAGGTTGAACCCAGGGCCTCACACATGCTAGATAAGTGCTTTACCATTGTGCTGCCTCCCAGTCCCCTTTTTTTATTTAATTATTTTTTATTTTGAGACAGGAATTTGTGCAGGCTGCCTTTGGCCTCAAACTCGTGATCCTCCTGACTCAGCATTGCAAGTCACTAAGATTACAGGCATGCACTGTGCCCTTTAAACTGAATTTTTTCTGAACAATTTTTTATAATACAATCTGGATCATGTTACTTTGGGGCTCCTTCTCACCTCCCCGATACAAGCTCAATTCTTTCTTCCTCAGAAGGGCCTTTCCTAACCAGGCAACATAGAGTAGCCTTGCCCCTATTACGCCCTCTCACAGACTTTTTTCTGTTTAGTCATTGCACTTACTAGTTGTTTTTTTCTTTATTTTTTTTTTCTGGATTACTGGCTTTCTTCCTCTACTGTGCTACAAATTCCACAATCAAGGATCACTTTTATTTTATTTACTAACATGCATATCCAGTGTCTACTGCAGTTTCTCATGCAGGTAAGCATTCAGTATATGAACACTACATCAATTTTTCATGACCAATCATAAATGCAGAAAAAAAGCAACAGGAAAATAACCTATTGTATACTAGGCACTATGAGCATTCATAGGCTAGCTTATTTATTCCCCCACAAAAACTCACTGGCATACACGTCGTTATTCTCTCTTTACTGAAGGGGAAACTGAGGCTCTTCTCTACTGACAATGAGTTGTTCAAATCATATAGGAAGAAAATATTAGAGCTTGTGCTGAAACCCAAGTCCATCTGACCCATAGCCCAGCTCCTACCATTTTGTCTGATCAGTCTGTGTTGCTTACACAGCAAAACCCAAAACATAAGAGGTCATGGCTGCCAGGATGGGCTTTGGGTTATGAATGTGAAGAATGGGAAAGACTCAAGAGAGGACTAGCTTAGCCTAGGGTTTGCCCTGAACTCTGAGCGCCCTGAACGTAATCCCTTCCTCACAAAGAGCCTCCTACACATGGGCCAGGGCAGGAGCACTGTTTGGCAGGGTTCAATCCAGCACCTGTTCTGTGGATAAATAGTTCACTGTGAGAGACTGCCAGCAAGTATCCTTAACAAGCACATTCTCCTTTGACAAAAGCTTATACCCAACGGATGAGGGAGCATGACAGCATGGGGGAGGACATCAAAGATTTTAGGTCAAAAGACGTGGGTTCAGGTCTGGCTCTGACGCTCCTTACCATTTGTGGAGTTGCCTAACTATTCTGATCTCACAGATCTTCACTGTCTTCATCTCTACAATGGGGATAATAATACCTACCTCCCATGGCTGTTCTGAATTCCAAATAAGAAACTTAGTAAGCATATAATTTTTAATGGAGCTATATTAAAAAGTTGCCTTCCATTAGGAAAAAAAGGATATTTAGTAACACCTTTGGTCTTAACCTTAACCTTGCTTTAGAAATTCTGGCAAGAAGGCATGAAAGAGATAAAAGATGGAAAATATTAGAAGGGAAGAAATAATAATCTAGACTCATATTCTTAAAACATGAAAAGAATTAACTTTATTTCTATAGAAGACTTCAATAGACCGGCCAATAATCCTGTATTGTCATCCTTGTCTGCCATCAAGATTCCACCCAGGGGCCATCTCTTCCTGGAGCTGTCCCTGAACTTCCAACTAGCCCAAGATCCTTCTCAGCTTCCCAGTTCTCTGAGTGTCTCCACTCCATGCTAGTTATAGACTTGAATCCTTGCAAGGTGGTGAGGTTCTTAAGGGCATGCTCTGCAGCTTATTCATTCTAGACTTGCCCCTGCTGCCAAGCAGTGTCCAGATTACAGAAGGCCCTCAATAAGTGTTTATGTATGTAGACTTAAAAAGCATTCAGTATTCTTATATGTACAAAATGATCCTATTCACATAGCAGTGAAAATGGAAAAGATCTGGGAATAAAACAAACCTACTGAAATCTTAAAACAAAAATTCGGCTGGCGGTAGTGATGCACACCTGTAATCTAATCCCAGCACTTGGAAGGTTGAAGCGGGAGAATCTCAAGTTCAAGGCCAGCCTGGACTACACAATGAGACCCTATCTAAAATCAAAACAAAATAAAAATAGTCTTGACAAAATGGAAAGAAGGTCATAGTTGAGAGAAGACTAAATATACGTCTCCAAATTAATGTATGGAATTAATAAAATTTCAATCAAATTCTAAGAGGATTTTTCCTGAATTAAACAAATTATTCTAAAATTTATCTGGAAGTATAAAGAGAAACAATGAAATGATACTCTGAAAAACAAAAGTAATAATACATGGGTGCAGTGGCACACACCTAATCCCAGTAACTCAGGAGGTAGAGGCAAGAGGATAACAAGTTTGAGGCCAGAGGCAGCCTGCAAAACTTAGTGAGACCCTGACTCAAAATAAAAAAATTAAAACGGGGTTAGGGGTGCAGCCCAGTAGTAGGGCACTTGCAAAGTATGTGTGGGGCCCTAAGTTCAACCTGCAAGTACTTCAAAGAAAAAAAATGTAATAAGTAATTACTAAATTCTTCAGATGTTAAAATCCATCCTACAGAAGTACTCACTAAACAGTATCATATTGGTTCAATATAAGATAAGGAGGAGAAAATAGGGGATCCTGAAGTTATTGTACTATCTAAAATCATAGAATACTTCAAAAGTAAAGATAAAAACATCTTAAAGAGGCACTGAAATTTGGGGGAAAAGCTATTTTTTCAGTAATTTTTCCCCTTTATTAGTAAATGATGATGTTGTGTACAGAGTAATACAGTATTGGCTTTTTCCTTTATGCATTCTTTACATCACTTCTGGCAACATTTCCATCAACCCACAAAGTTTATGGAGCCTTATGACTAATATGTATAAAATTCAATGCTTATTTGGATTATATTCCTCTATTATTCCAATGTACTCAGGAAGTTGCACTGTTTACATTGAGATTGTCCTCTCCTCATTCATCCCTCCACATTGACCCTCCTCCCAACCCACCTTCCCTAATCTTCACTTCCCTGTGCTAGTACCTTCCCTCCTTCTTTCTACTCTTTATATTGTCCTTTTTCACTAAGTTTAATTGTGCATTTTTATATATCAATTCATGCACAGGATTTTTTCTTCCTTTAGACATGATTCGGCTCCTGAATGTGAGTGAGAGCATATGGCATTTCTCTTTTTGAGCTTGTGTTTGTTTAAGATGATATTCTCTAGTTCCATCCATTTTGCTGCAAATGACATTATTTCATTTTTTTTATTGCTGAGCAATATTCCATTGTGAATATATACATAATTTTTTTTATCCATTCTTCTGTTGATGGGCACCTTGGTTGGTTCCATATCCTTGCTATTGTGAAAGTGCTGCATTGAGTATGGAGAATGTGGTATGATGACTTGTCTCCCTTTGGGTATATTCCCAGTAGTGATATAGCTGGGTTTTATGGCAGTTCTGTTTTTAGTTTTCTGAGGTTTCTCCATATTGACTTCCAAAGTGGTTGAACAAATTTACTGTCCCACCAACAGTGTAAGAGGGTTCCTTTTTCTCCACAACCTCGCTGGCATTTGTTATTATTTGTTTTGTTGATCTTGGCCATTCTTCAATGGGAGTTAGGTGGAACCTCAGAGTTGTTTTGATTTGCATTTTCCTAATGGCTAGGGATATGTAACATTTTCTCATGTGCTTCATGGCCCTACGAACCTCTTCATTTGAGAACTGTCTGTCCAGTTCCTTTGTCCACTAGTGTATTAGATTATTTGTTGTCTTGGGAATTGCTTTCTTAAGTTCTTTGTAAATTCTGGAAATTAGTTCTCTGTCAAATGTGTAGGATGTGAAGATTTTCTCCAATTCAGTGGGCTCTTCTTTAACTCTGTTAATTGTTTCCTTTACTGTACAGAAACTTTTTAATTTCATGCAATCTCATGTAATTTTAATTTCATGTAATTTCTATTCTTATTGCAATTTCCTGAGCAATTGGAGTCTTATTAAGGAAATGCTTTCCTATGCCTGAATGTTGGAGGATGTTTCCTATCTTTTCTTCTAGTAACTTTAAGGTTTCTGGTTTTATGTTGAAATCTTTTATCCATTTCGAACTAACTCTTGTGCAGATTGAGAGGTGTGTCTGTTTTCATTTTTCTGTAGTTGGAAATCCAAGTTTACCAACATCATTTGTTGAAGAGGGTATCTTTTCTCCAATTTGCATGCTCAGCTCCTTTGTCAAAGATCGGGGGCTATAGATGCATTGGTGTATCCCTGGGTCTTCAATTCTGTTCCACTGGTCTTCAGGCCTATTTTTGTGCCAGAGCCAAGTTTCTTTTGCTACTATAGCCCTGCAGTATAGTTTAAAATCAGGGACTGTGTTCTCACCTGTATTAGTTTTGTGGCTTATGAGTGTTTTCGTGAGCTGGCATGGTGGCACATGTCTGTAATTCCAATGACTCAGGAGGCAGAGGCAGAAGGATCGCAAGTTCAAGACCAGAGGCAGTCTGCATAATTTAGCAAGACCCTGTCTCAAAAAGTAAAAAAATGGACTGGGGGTACAGCTCAGTGGTACCAAGGTCCTGGGTTCAACCCCCAGTACCACAAAAAAAAAAAAAAAATGTTTTGCCTATATGTGGTCTTTTGTGTTTCCATATGAATTTTTGGATTATTTTTTCTATTTCTGCAAAGTCTGTCATTGGAATTTCAATGGGGATTGCATTAAATCTGTAAATTACTTTTGGCAGTATAGCCATTTTTACAATATTGATTCTCCAGTCCATGAGCAGGGGAGGTCCTTCCACATTGTAGTATTCTCTGTGATTTCTTTCTTTAAGGTTTTGAAGTTTCCCTTGTAGAGAGCTCCAGGGTCTTTGGTTAGATTGATTCCTAAGTACTTAAGTTTTTGGTGGGCTATCATGAAAAGGATTATTGCCTTAACTTCCTCCTCTTTCTGCTTATAGTTGCTGTAAAGGATTTCAATAATATTTTAGTGTACAACTTGATGGGTTTCATTATGACATTTCCTGATGGAACATGCACTCAGGATGTACTAATAATTACTGGTGACTGGAATGTAAAAACTGGAAACAAAGAAGGCAGCTCAGTAGTTGGAAAACAAGGCCTTAGTGACAGAAACGATGCTGGAGATTGCATGATAGAATTTTGTCTGACCAATGATTTTTTCACTGCGAATACTTTTTCTAACCAACAGAAATGGCAACTATACACATGAAATTCACCAACAGACAAGAACCAAATTAACTACATTTGTGGAAAGAGATGATGGGCAAGCTGAATATCAAAAGTCAGAACAAGACCAGGTGCTGAGTTTGGATCAGACCATCAATTGCTCATATGTAGGTTCAAACTTAAATGGAAGAAAATTGGAACAAGTATACAAGAGCCAAGGGGTAACTTTGAGTATATCCCATCTGAGTTCAGACACCACCTCAAGAAAAGGTTTGATGCATTAGATACTAATGACTTGTAGCATGACATGAAAGATATCATTCATGAGGACAGCAAAATGTTATATAAAAGACAAGAAAAAAAAAGACCACATTATAAGTCAAAAGAGACTCTGAAACTGGCCCTTGAATGTTGAGCAGCTAAAGTAAAGAGAAGATATTATGAAGTTCAGAAACTAAACAGAAGGTTTCAAAGGGCAGCTCAAGAAGACAAAATCAAATATTATAATGGCATGTGCAAAGAGCTGGAGATAGAAAACCAAAAGGAAAGAACATGCTCGGTTTTTTTCAAGCTTAAGGAACTGAGGAAAAAATTCAAGCCTAGACTGCCAATAGTGAAGGGCTCTGCGGGAAAAATATTAAACAATGCAGGAAACATCAAAAGAAGATGGAAGGAATACACAGTCATTATATCAAAAAGAACTGATGAATGACAAACCATTTTAATAGATTACATATGAACTGGAACCAATGGTACTGAAGGAAGAAGTGGAAGCTGCCTTGAAGGAATTGGTGAAACACAAGATTCCAGGAATTGATGGAATATCAATAGAGATGTTTCAACAAACAGATGCAACACTGGAGGTGCTCACTCATTTAAGCCAAGAGATTTGGAAAACAGTTGCCTGGCCAACTGACTGGAAGAGATCCATATTTGTGCCTATTCCCAAGAAAGGGGATCCAACCGAATGTGTAAATTATTTAATGATATCATTAATATCTCACAAAAGTAAAATTTTGCTAAAGAACATTCAAAAGTGACTACAGCAAAACATAGACAGGGGACTGCCAAAAAGTCAGGATGGATTCAGAAGAGGGCAGGGAACCAGGCACAACACTGCTGATGTCAGATGGATGTTAGCCGAAAACAGAGAATACCAAAGAGATGTCTATGTTTTACTGACTATGCAAAGGCATTTGACTATGTGGATCATAACAAATTATGGAGAACACTGTAAAGAATAGAATATCAGAGCACTTAATTGTACTCATGAGGAATCTATACATAAACCACAAGGCAGTCATTCAAACAGAACAAGGCAACACTGCCTGGTTTAAAGTCAAGAAAGGTGTGCATCAGGGCTGTATCCTTTCACCATACCTCTTCAATCTCTATGCTGAACAAATAATCTGAGAAACTGAAATTTATGAAGAAGAGGGCCACATCATGATTAGAGAAAGACTCATTAACAACCTGCATTATGCAGATGACACAACTCTGCTTGCTGAAAGTGAAGAGGATTTGAATCATTTACCAATAAAGATCAAAGAACACAGCCTTCAGTAAATTGTGACTTAACATCAACAAAACAAAAATCCTTACAACTGGGTCAGTACACAACTTCATGATAAATGGAAAGAAATCAAAAGACATATTGCATTGGGAAAGGCTGTTGCAAAAGACATCTTTAAAGTGCTGAAAAACAAAGATGTCACATTGAAGACAAAGGTGTGCCTGACTCATGCCCTGATATTTTCATTTGCATTATATGGATGTGAAAGTTGGACATTGAATAAGGGACACAGGAGAATTGATGCTTCTGAATTATAGCGCTAGTGGCAGATATTGAATATACCATGGACTACAAAAGATCAGTCCTAGAGGAAGTGCAGCAAGAGTGCTCCTTGGAAGCAAGGATGGCTTGACTGCATTTGATGTATTTTGGACATGTTGTCAGAAGGGACAAATCCCTGGAGAAGGACATCATGTTTGAGAGAATGGCAAGTCAACAGAAAAAGGGAAGACTCTCAACTAGAAGGATTAACACAGTGTCTACATCAATGGGCTTAAACATAAAAAAGATCGTGTGCCTACGTGCCTAGGGTCACGTAGTGTTTCATTCTGTTGTTCATAGGGTTGTGATGAGTCAGACCCAACTCATCAGCACCTAACAACAACATATCATTATATGTTGCTCATGTTCTCCTCCTTCCTTACAACGTAGAGCCATATACAATATCATGTACCAAAATAAATCTGAAGCAAATTTAGGACCTAATTTTTTAAATATGGAAAATTGTTGAAAACTTTTCAAATCCTAGAGGGTGTTTATCCTAATATTCAAGCTTTAAAAATAATAAGATAAAATGTAATTAAAGAGTACTGCTTCAACTATGCATAGACCTGAAATTTATGAGCAACTTAAAAATGGAAAATTACTGATTGAAAAAATATGCAGAGCAAATACGATAAAGGGTTAACATTTATGGTATAGTTTATTAGAATTATAAGAAAAATACTACTTCCAGAAATTGGACACTAAGTATGACAGACAAAAAAGAGTATGTCAAGGTTAATCATAAGTTTCCTCATGACTCTGCATTCCACTCCTAGGAATATATCCAGGAAAAATGAAAAACTGTCCACCTAACAACTTGTATATGAATATTTGTTGTTGTATCCGACTCATAGCGACCCTGTATGCAACAGGTGAAACACTATTGTCAGTGCTTCTCTGCTGTTCATAGGGTTTTCAATGGCAGATCGACTTTTGGGAGGGGGTTGCCAGGTCCTTCTCCCAATATGAATATTTATAATAGCATTATTCATAATAGCCAAAAAATGAAAGCAATCCAAATGTCTATTAAATGGTGAATGAATAAATACAATGTAGCAGATCCATACAATAGAAGATTGTTGTTGTCAGATGCCATCAAGTCACATCTGACTCACAATGACCCTCGTAGAGTTTTCAAAGGCTGAATGTTTCAGGATTGCTTTGGGAGTGGATTGCCACATCTTTCTCCCATTTCTGCAGTGCTGAGGATTGAACCCAGGTCCTCAGAGAATGCAGCATGGCACTCTACCTACTGAGCTAAACCGGATTGTTGTTGTTGTTAGGTGCTGTTGAGTCGGTGTCCGACTCATAGTGACCCTACACACAACAGGCAAAACACTAGTGTCAGTGCTTCTCTGCTGTTCACAGGGTTTTCAATAGCAGATTGATTTTTGGGAGTGGGTTTCCCGGTCCGTCTCCCAAGCTTGCAGCACCTGGTGTTCCCAAGCAGTCTCCCATCCAAGTACTAACCAGGCCAACCCTGCTTAGCTTCAGAGATCTGACGGGATCAGATGCCACAGGGCTACAGCTGCAGGAAACCTGATTAGTTAGCAATAAAATGAAACTACTAATGCATGGTACAACATGAATGAACCTTAAGAACATTAGGCTGAGCCAAAGAAGTCAGTCATAAAAGATCACACATTATATGATCCCATTTATATGAAATATCCAGAATATGAAATCCATAGAAGCAGAAAGTAGGTTAATAATTATCTAAGGTTGGGGAGATTGGACATAAAAGAGGAGTGACTACTCATGGGCACAAAGTTTCTTTGCAGAGTGATGAAAACATCTTAGAAGTAAATATTGGTGATGAATACACAACTTCAGGAGTATATTAAAAACCACTGACAGACAGGCACAGTGGTGGCCTATAGTTCTAGCTACTTGGAAGACAAGAGGATCACCTGAGCCCAGGAGTTCAAAGCCAGCCTGGGTAACAGATGAGACTCCATCTCAAAAAAACAAAACAAAAAAACAAAACAACCACATTAAAGTGTACAATTTAAATAGGTGAATTGCATAGCATGTGAATTATATCTCAATAATGCTATTCTTTAAAAAAGAAAGAAAAATAATAAGGAAGGATACATATGGAAAAAAATGTCAACCTCATTAATAATCTAAAATGCAAACTAAGTTCACAAGGGACGATTTTTCCCTAGCAAATAACTTTTCAACAATTTTCCAAGATTGCAAAGCAACCACTCATTTCCTGCACTGCCCGAGTTGGAACACGTCAGTATGACTTATAGAAAGCAACTGGATACAGTATGTGGTAACAAGAATGGTAAAAAAACATCCACACTTTTGGGAATTTGCCCTTGAGAAATAACGGAAAGCATGGGGAAAAGCTACCTGAAGGAAGGGAGCACGAGAAGAAGTTCAACCCAACAATAAGGTAATTATAACACAGAAGCCATCTGCTTGAAATATCCTATAGCCACAAAGCAATGTGAGGTGTGATGTGAAATGAGAGAGATAAAATCCTTTATTGCTACTAAGTTTTGAGGGCAAAGATTGACAAGAAATATACAGAAATGAACATAAGTAACTGCTCTTGTCTGGTTTCTAGATTTCCTAACTCAGTTCTAAATGTTGTAGACTCCCAGTCCAGTCAGTCACATGACAGGTTCTAAGTCAGAGGTACCAGGAGCGGAAGCCTCAGGCTGGCTAGTCTGTTTCTGGACATTTCTGTAAGGAAGTATTTATTTAGGTGTACAACATTAAGCTCAAGCCTGCAGCGGTAGCACTGTGGCATCCAATCCCATCAGATCTCGGAAGCTAAGCAGGGTCAGGCCTGGTTAGTACTTGAATAGGAGACCGCCTGGGAACACCAGGTGCTGTAGGCTTGGGAGACGGACCTGAAAACCCACTCCCAAAACACAAATCAGCCATTGAAAACCCTATGAATAGCAGAGAAGCACTGACAATAGTGTTTTGCCTATCGTAGGAGGATCCATAAGAGTCAAACAAGGACTGAACTGCACCTAACACCACCACCACCACCACAATAACCTTGAGCTCTGAACCAGGACCCACTGCTTCTGCTTGAATGAGAAGTCAGGCATTAGGGAGGGGAAGGGAAGGAAGAACCTGACTTTTCCTTATTGCTTTGTACTTTAGAGTCACAAGTGTAGCTACTTAGACCTTCAGACTCACACCCTGCCTTTCTCAGCAGCCGATCGCTGGGACGCCTGGCTTGAATGCAAGACACACAAGCGACCTTAATCTAACCCAGTGTGGGATCCATCCCTGCAGCTATGTCATGCAAGTTCCCCGTGCCGGGAGGACATCATAGGCTCCGGGCATGACGCTGGTGCCCGTGAGCCACTCACTGAGGAGCTGAGGGAATCTGAGCGGGGCACCGCAATATTTGGGAATCTAGTGTTTCTTCCGAGAACTTTAGCACTTAAACGGGCAATAAAAAGTTACAGATGCCCCGTAATTTAGCTCTAGCTTCTTTTCTAAAATAGGGTGTAGGGAAATAAACTGTCAGCAGAAGGTAAAGTTCCACCCTGGCACCATTCCTGCTCAAGAACGCCACAACCAGCCAGTTGGCTGATGAGCGCAAAGGACGGAGGCAGGATGACTTCATCTGCCAAAGCAGGGCTCGTATTATGATATCCAAGGATGAGGTCATCTTTATTCCTATCGCTGCTCCACCAGAAGCTCCTTGCAGGGCAGAAAACTTGATTTACTGTTGGCTTAATGCCACTATTGGAAGATAAACTGCTCAAGGCCACCCTATATCATTGCTACTTCGATCTGCTCTGATTCAATTATTTTATACTTACAGTGTTGTTGTTGTTGTTGTTAGGTGCTGACGAGTCGAGTCCGACTCATAGTGACCCTATGTACAGCAGATCAAAACACTTGCCGATTCTGTGCCAGGCAAATGATCTTATTTATGTTTAAGCCCATTGTTGCAGACACTGGGTCAATCCATCTGGTGGAGGGTTTTCCTGTTTTGCGTTGACCTGCCACTCTCCCAAACATGATGTCCTTCTCCAGGGATTGATCTCTCCTGACTACATGTCCGAAATATGTAAGACGCAGTTTGGCCATTCTTGCTTCCAAGGAGCACTTTTTATTCGCTTTCAGAAAACCAACTATCGGAGAAGATCGTGCATCGATGTCTCTGTAACCCTGATATAACATGCACAATAGTAAACACACATTGAATGCACACAGCTTTCATTTATTCACATCTCCTTTGGCCCTGCCTCCACGTTTGGACTCAGGGACCACTCCTAGCACACAGCCTGGTACACACTGATTCTCCGCAACTGCTGGTTTTCTAGTCTGATGAAATCAGACAAGTCAGACAGAACTAGTCCACCACGACGTCAGAAAGCTAAAGTACACAGAAATAAATGAATGGGCCAATGTCAAATAATCAGGAATGAACAGAAATCCAGAACCCTGAAAGATGACAATAAACAAAATAATGTTCCCTTAGCTTCAGGACAAGATAGGGCAAACCAAATTCTCCCGGAAAAATTACTTCATAAACATTCTCCTAAAAATTCTTTACAAATACACTGTTCCTACTAAAATAGTGTATTTGTAATATTGCATGTTTTTCTCTAAATATCTGGAAATTTCAAAAGTTAAGAAAGATTACACAGCCAGGTGACCTAGGAACAGATAATGACAACAAAGATGCCACTTAGTGTGTGCTAACAATGCACTAGGAAGCACATGCCTTAACCCCCTTCATCCTCTAACAGCCATATGGCAATCATTACTGGTATTTAATAGGTGAGGGCCATCAGGCACAGAGAAGTTAAGTGACTTGCCCAAAACTCCACAGCTAAGAGCTAGAAAGGCCAAGATTCTAGCCCAACTCACTTTCCAGCAGTACTCTGCTGCCTCTGACAGCTTAAGTTAGAGGCTTCAAGGGAAAGCCCAGGTCAGCCCCCTTTCTGAAGGGCCACTGTTCTTCAGGAAACAAAACCCTCCAACATGGCTGCACACAGCCACTGCAGAGAAGCTCAGAGAATGGCACAGCCTCAGACACATGATTCGGTGGGTCCAGATTTGAAAAAGCACTTTAAACCGTCCTTGAAAGTTCTCCGCACACGTCTATTTTTGCTAATGGATGAAGTTAAGAATCAGTACTAAAAAAAAAATCCCCAAAGGTGTGGCAGTTTCTCCTCTGCAGAGTGGCAGGGCAGGGAGGGGAACCATGACACGCCTCTGCCTTGCAGATAAGTAGGTGAACAGCACATAGGGTTTTCTACTGAATCAGGCTGCTCAGAAAGCAAGGCACTATTTGCCTAGACATGCCTAAGGCTTTTATTTCTTTCAGATTCTGTTTTTCTAACTTTGTTTTCAATTCAACACAATTTTTTTTCCTTTGGTTTTTGTGTTTTTGGTACTGGGGATCAAACCCTGGGCTTCGTAACTGATAGGCAAGTGCTCTACCACTGAGCTAAATCTTCAGCCCTCAACACAATTCTTATTAAGTTTAAAATTAAATCCATTAAGTGCAAATTAAAAAAAAAAAAAAAGGCTATCAGTGTCTTCAGCATAGCACACAATGACCTTGCCACCTTCCCTGAACTTCCACTAAGCCCATGACTTGAGGAAGGTCATTTTCCTGAAGAATTCAGATTGACCAACACATAGTATCTTGAGTACCTACTACAGTCAAAACAGACGTTTTAGTACATTCAACCTCCCTTGTTTGTAATAACCCAGCTTGTCCAAATGTGGGAAGGCCCAAAGTGGTTTCCATAAGGGAAAACTCATATTAAAAAATCCAAGCCAGAAATAGGTGACAATCACCTAAATAGGCTGAAATTTAACCCTGGCCAAAGAAGCTGCTTTTCCCTGTTACTAAAAGCTAAGGTTTTCCTAGGCTAACACTTATCAAGCATGTTCCATAAATAAAGGTTTGGGAGATTACACAGTTCTAGGTTCCTCCAAAGTAGCTTCAGAGAGTGAATTGAGTGAGCAGTGAACTAGGTGGCAAGAAAGAGCTGAGTCCTGCTTCTAGTTTGGGCCTAACTTCCTGTGTGTCCTGGGCCTCCATTTCCTTCTCAAAACCTAATTTCTATGATCATTTGTTGTTGTTAGGTACCACTAAGTCAGGTCCAACTCATAGCGACCCTATGTATAACAGAATGAAACACTCCCCAACACTGTGCCATGCCCAGCCCTATGTCAGTGCTTCTCTTCTATTCGTAGGGTTTTCAATGGTTGATTGTTTGGGGAGTGTACTGCCGGTCCTTCTCCCATTTTTGTGGTGTTGAGGATTCCCAAAATCACAAGAAAATTTTCTTTTGAATTCTATGATTACATAAGTCTCCTTGACAGGTCCAGCTGAAGAATCCAAGAGTAATGGGGAGTTATGAATGAATGCAACAAGAAGTATATCCAGACCTGGCAATTCCTACATTACTGAAGACACATTGAAAGACAAACCTCCTACCTCCCAGTCAGGAAAAGGCAGCTCCCACATGATAGGGCTGCACAACAATTAGAAAGTAAGCTGTGAAACGAGGGGCACTGAGTGGGCTGGGCTGTGTGGTCAACAAGAACAGCTTAACTGGGATGAGCAGACTTCTCCACTGCCAAGTGATGGCCATGGTAGACAGGCAATGGAAGGAATGTGAATTTCAGAATCAGCCTGCATGAGCATTTCTCTAAAAATCATATCATAAATTCTGAGTAACAACAACAACAAAAAATTCCCTCTTCATAGAACCTTCTGACAGAAGAAAATGTTGGCAAAACAGCCAAATATCTTCCTGAATTTCCAGACATCATGAACCACACACTTGCAGCCCTTAACTTGGTTAAGGCCAGGCAAATGCGACTACACCCTTCTCTCCAACACTTCAGCCTCTGTGATCCGCACTTGGCTCTCCTTGCCTCCTCAAAGGCAATTCTAATCCTCACTGTACACACCAACAAAATGACTTATATAAAAGTAACTTCCAGTCCATATATGTATAAAATAACAAAAAGGTAATGAAACGTAGGTAGTCCTTCTCTATGCTAATCCTTATAGAAACAGAGAGCCCAGAAAATTGATGGGAAAAAGTCATTTTCATTTTGGATTGCTTCCTTTTTGGCCATAGTGGAAGGCTGGCTGGACCCAGGGCCTTGAGCATACGTGGCAAGTGCCCTACCACTGAGCTGCACTCCCAGCCCATTTTTTACTTTTTATTTTGAGACAGGGTCTTGTTAAGTTATGCAGGCTGCCTCTGGCTTCAATTTGAGATCCTTCTGCCTCTGCCTCCCACGACACTGGGATTACAGGTGTGTGCCACTGCACCCAGCTGAAAACAAGCCTTTGATCATTTTCAAAATCTTACAGGATTTCTGATCATTTCAAACAATCCCACAAGTGCATCTCTGAGCCTGAAGGGGTCAAGATCAGAGTCCAGCCTTTCTTAGAACTCCAGAAAATGCTGTGAGCAGCAGAGACTGCTAGGAGCTATTGTTATTAAAAATAAGTGACCTTTACCAAAAATGCAACATGCTCCTGAATCTAGGGTAAGTGCTTTTATACCCATGACTTACATAATCTCCATAAAAACTCGATAAAGCAGGAACTGTTATTACAGGAAAAACAAGGATGAGAGAGGTAAAGGAACGTGGCAAAGAGCAGAACCAACAGATAAGGATCCTTCTAAGCAGACCAGGTGCCGACACCTCCCTGGCCCCATCCAGCCTCCAGCCTCCTCTGCCTGAAGACGTGAGCTCAGGGCCTCTTGCTCACTCATTCACTCCTCATGTGGCCTTCTTGTCACCTCCTGGCTTCCCTTCCCCTCACATGGGCAAACCACTGACTGCTGGAGAAGACCATCCCAGGTGGCCTCAGGGGACACACAAGCTGCTCCAAGCAGGGCGATGGAAGGCCCTGGCAGACGTTTGGCATCCCCATCTAGGCAAAGCCTCCCAAGCCCCAGATGGACAGATGCTGGCATATAGACCACACAAGGGCAGATAAAGCTCTACCCATTCCGCTTGGGAAAACAGGTGTGACTGGCCAGCTTCAGAGTGCTGGGGGTATAAACAGCCACCTACTGTCCCGTCTACTCAGAGGATCTTAAAATGCTTCATATACACTGACTCATCTATGTTTATGAGGTGCCACAGTCGATGCCATCTTCTTAACAATCAGGAATGTAAGTAAAGCTTTGTACCCAGAGGCAAATAAGTCAAAGGCTTTCCAGAGTTGGCTACAGTTGTCCATAATCTGACTTGGAAAAAAAAAAATTTTATCAGCTGGAATGAACACACAGTACTCACTTACCTTTTCAATCTCTTGGAGGTACAAGAGGGCAATGTCCCCTGCTTTCTCATAACAGGTGATGACATCTTGCTCCCGGTCCACATGGAGATTACTAGTAGAAGACGAAATAGGCAGCTTCTCCAAACAAAGTCCTAAAAACAAAGCAAATGCACAAAACGTGGGTAAGTTGTTTTTCATGGGGCTTAATTTTTAAATATTGCACTAGAGGGCTACAAAATGATCCTAGGATACCATAGATGATCAAGGAAGCAGATTCTATACCCTCTATTTTCTCTACGGACAAAATGGAACATCAAAATGGAGCACCAAAAGGAATATCCATAACTTACAGAAGAAAGATTTCACTAAAAATACAGACAGATCCATTTGAGTTTGGTATTCAGGTTGAGAACTCAACCAGGCCCTTCACCATCACCTCAATCAGACCAAAGGTCTAGGGGTTAATTTTATGTGTCAATTTAACTGGGCTATAGGGTCCCTGGGCATTTGGGTGAGTCTGTGAGGGTGTTTCTGGATGAGATTAACACTTGAATCGGGAGACTATATAAGCAGGTTGCCATCCCTCAGTGGGTGGGTCTCACCCAATCTGCTGATGGTCTGAATAGAACAAAAAGGTTGAGTGACAGGGAATGTCTCCTGCATGAATACTAGAGATGGGGTAAGGTCTTTTCCTGCACTTGGGCTTGAAACAAAATACCAGATGAAGCCATTATCCAGAGTGGCGCACATGAGGTTATGACATTTAGTGTGTCTGATGGCCTCTCTGGAGTGGTGCCCACTGTGAAAGTCAGCTGGTAACATAATGAGACTCAGTTAGGAGGCTGAAGACCAGGATCTGGCCCTGTTGTGCCATCAACTAACTGTCAGATTTTGAGTAAGTCATTTTTTTTTAACCGAGGCAGGTCTCAGTTTCTTCATCTATAAAATGAGTGGATTGGACCAGGGAGTCTCTCTGGCTGGGCCTGATTAGTACTTGGATGGGAGACCACCTGGGAATACCAGATACTGCAGGGTTGGGAGGAGGGCCCGGCAACCCACTCCCAAAAATCAATCCGCCATTGGAAACCCTATGAACAGCAGAGAAGCACTGACAATGGTGTTTCACCTGTTGTACATAGGGTCGCTATGAGTCAGATACGGACTCAACGGCACCTAACAACAACAATGTTTGTCAGTATCTTAGACTTTTAAATGGAGTAGAAGATCTGCCGTGTATACATATACCACAAGGCACTTGAGGCAACAGAAGCCCTATTGTATAGGCCTGGAGACCCACTGGCTCATTTCTTTTGTTGCTAAATAATTTTGTACAACTTTGCATTCTTATTAGCACGAATGAGAGTGTCTGGTGCTCCATGTCCTTGTCAGCAATTGGTCTTATTGGCCCTGAGGATTTTAGCCATTCTAATAGGTGTACGTCTATAGCCGTCCCACCCTGGCATCTGATCCCACCAGATCCTGGAAGCTCAGCAGGGTGGGGTCAGGCCTAGTTAGTACTTGGAAGAGATCACCTGGGAACACCAGCTGCTGGAGGCTTGGGAGAAGGACCTGGCAACCCACACCTGAAGTAATCTGCCCATGAAAACCCTACATAAGTTCGCTATGAGTTAGATCCAACTCAAAGGCACCTAACAACAACAACATGAGTAAAATAGCTTTTCTGAAGTATGGGAATATTTCTAGTGGGTCAACGGCCTAAGGATGATGTTGGGGACCTCTGACACAGGTCAGAGAACATACCTGAACTCTTCTAATTTTGTTGAAACTTGTTTCTGTCCTAAGACATCAGAATTTTTTAAGCCTTAATCTTTAATGATTTTTATTTTTTGTATTTAAATTATAATTTAGTAAATTTAATATGCTAGTTATTGTGATTATTGCAATTTTCCCTACATATTAGATATTATTTTCTATTTTACCTTTCTAATAACAGTTGATTATTTTTTCATGTTTATTGACCATTTGTATCTTTTATTCTATATACTGTCTGTTCATATCACTATCCTTACATTTATTTCTAGACATTCCTTTTTTAAAAAAACATTAGTAATTTTTAATTTACAACTAATGGGTCTCATTATGACATTTCCATAAATGCATCTCATTGAACATTACTCATGTTAACTTCACCCTTACCCTCTCATGACCCCCCTCTCCACCAATGGTCTCCTTTCTACTTGCATGTCTTTTTCATGAGTATATCTATCTATATGTGTATATCTACATGTGCATATATATGTACATCCCAATTTTGCCATAAAGTTAACATATGTGATATTTTTCCCCATTACTTTCTTCTTGCCCCCTTTCTTTTACTCCATTATCTTCCCCTACTTAAATCTTATCTGCTTTCATGACCTATATATTTTAATAATGAATAGATATTGAAGTCTAACATCCACATATGAGAGAAAACATGCGATGTTTATCTTTCTGGGTCTGGCTTAATTCACTTAAAATGATGATTTCTAGTTCTATCTATTTTCCAGTGAATGCCATAATTTTATCCTTCTTTATGGCTGAATAAAATTCCATCATATATATATATATATATATATATATATACACACACACACACACACACACATATATATACATATATATGTATGTATGTATATATCACAATTTCTTTATTCATTCATCTGTTGATGGATACCTAGGTTGATTCCATATCTTGGCTATTATGAATAACACCACAATAAACATGGATAAGCAGGTATCACTATGATATATTGACTTATATTCCTTTGGATACATACCCAGGAGTGGAATAGTCAAGTAATATGGCAGTTCTATCTTTAGATTTTTGAGGTACCTCCATACTGACTTCGATAGTGGCTGCATCAACCTGCATTCCCACCAGCAGTGTATATGGGTGCCTTTCTCCCCGCATCATTGCCAGCACTTGTTATTTGTTTGTTGATGGTAGCCATTCTGATTGGAGTAAGATGGTAAGGCAGTGTAGTTTTCATTTGCATTTCCCTGATAGCTAAGTATGTTGAACATTTTCTCATATGATTGTTGGCCACTTGAATTTCTTCTTTTGAGAAGTCTCTGTTCAGTACTTTTGTCCATTGTTTGATTGGACACTTTGTTTTAATTTTTGAGCTTTTTATATATTCAAGATATTGATCCTCTCTGGTGTACAGCTGGCAAAGATTTTTGTCCATTCTTTAGTTTGTCTCTTCACTCTGATAGAAAAAGCTCTTTAATTTCATGCAATCCCATAGTCAATTCTTGTTATTGATTCCTGTGCTTTTGAGGTCCTATTCAGAAAGTCCTTGCCTATGCCTATATCTTGAAGTTTCCCCTATGTTTTCCTCTAGCACTTTCAAAGTTTCAGGTTTTACGTTAAGGTCTTTGATCCATTTTGAACTGATTTTTGTACAAGGTGAGAGAGAGGGATCTAATTTCAGTCTTCTGAATGAGGATATCCAGTTCTCCCAGCATCATTTGTTAAAAAGGGTGTCTTTCCTCCAACTTATATTTTTGGCATCTTTGTCAAATATCAGGTGGCTGTAGCTGCATAAGTTTATTTCTGGATCCTCTATCCTGTTCCATTGGTCTACATACCTGTTTTTTGCCAGTACTATGCAATTGTTATTACTATAACTTTGTAGTATAATTTGAAATCAGGAATTGTGATGCTACCTGCATTGTTATTTCTGCACAGGATTGCTTTAGCAAATGAATTTTTAGTTTGTTTTCTCTATTTCTGTGAAGAATGTCATTGGGATTTTGATGGGGATTGCATTAAATCTGTATATTGCTTTCAGTAATATAGCCATTTTCACAATACTAATTCTTCCAATCCAGAGCATGGGAGATCTTTCCACTGGTGTCTTCAATCTTCTTTCCTTAGTGTTTTAAAGTTTTCATCGTAGAGGTCTTTCACTTTCCTGGTTAGAATTATTCCTAGGTATTTTGTTTTGAAGCTATTGTAAATGGGACTGTTTTCCTGGTTTCTTTCTCCACAGAGTCATTATTGGTATAAAGAAAAGCTATGGATTTTTGTATGTTAATTTTGTATCCTGCTACTTTGCCAAAGTGTTTATCAGCTCTAAGAGTTTTCTGGTAGAGTTTTGAGAGTGTTTTAAGTATAGGATCATGTTGTCTGCAAATAGGAATAATTTGACTTCTTCCATTCCTATTTGGATCCCTTTTCTTTCTCTTGTCTTATTGTTGTGGCTTATAGTTCAATTACTACATTAAATAGCAGAGGAGACAGTGAATACCCTGTCTTGTTTCTGATTTTAAGGGAAATGCTTTCAGTTTTTCCCTGTTTAGTATGATGTTGGTGGTGGGTTTTTCATACATTGCCATTATGATGAGGCATGTTCCTTAAATTCCTAGTTTCCTCAAGGCTTTAATCAGAAAAAGATGTTGGACTTTATTAAAGGCCTTTTCTGCATCTATTGATAGGATCATGTGGCTTCTGTTTGAGTCTACTTATACGCTGTATTACATTTATGGTCTTGCATATGTTGAACCAACCTTGCATTCCTGGGATGAAACCAATTTGATCATAATGTATGATTTTTTTGATATGTTGTTGAAGTCAATTTGCCTGTATTTTATTAAGAATTTTTACATCTAAATTCATTAGGGATGTTGGTCTTTAGTTTTCCTTTTTTTGGTGTATCTTTTCCTGGCTATTATCAAGGTAATACTGGCTTCATAGAATAAGTGTTCCTTTCATTTGTATTTTGTGGAATAATCTGAGAAGCATTGGTGTTAATTCTTCTTTAAAAGTTTTGTAGACTTCAGCAGTGAATCCATCTGGTCCTGGGCTTTTCTTTGTTGGTAGACTATTACTGCTTCAATCTCACTGCTCATTATTAGGTCTGTTTAAGTTGTTTATATCATCTTGACTTAATTTTGGCATGTCACATGTGTCTATGAGTTTATGCATCTCATCTAAGTTTTCCAATTTTCTGGAATATAATTTTCCAAAGTATTCCCTAAAGATTCTCTGGATTTCACTGGAATCTTTTGTAATGTTTCCTTTTTCATTTCTAATTTTCTTGATTTGAGTCTTCTTACCTTCCTTGGTTAGTTTTGCTGAGGGTTTGTTGACCTTGTTCATCTTTTCAAATAATCAGCTCTTTGTTTCATCAATTCTTTTTATTGTTTTTTAGCTTCCATTTCATTAATTTCTGTTCTGATCTTTATTATTTTTTTCCATCTGTTGCAAGTTTGCTCTTTTTCTAAGAGTTTGAAGTGCATCATTAAGTTATATGCTTGAGTTTGCTCTAATTTTTTAATGTTAGGCACTCATTGCTATAAATTTCCCCCTTGACACTGTGTTTGCTGTACCCCAAAAGTTCTGGTAGGTTGTGTTCTCATTTTCATTTGATTCCAGGGATTTTTTAAATTTTCTCTCTGATTTCTTCAATTATCTGTTGGTTATTTAAGAGTGTATTGTTCATTTGCCAAGTATTTGTGTATACCTGTAATTTATCTTGCTGTTCATTTCTAGTTTTATTCCATTAAGTTCTGATAAGATACATGAAATTATTTCAATTTTCTTTATTTCTTAAGACTTGATTTATGTCCTAAAATGCCAGGATTACAGAACAGAGAAACAAATTTAAGATCTGCAAGAGAAAGACACCAACTCACTTCAAAGGAAAACCCCTCAGAATTACCTCACACCTCTCAGCACATACCCTAAAATCTAGGAAAGGATGGAAAGATTTACTTTAAGCCCTGAGAATAAATAGTTACTGAGATTATTATATCCAGCAATATTATTTAAAACAGATAGAGAAATAAAGACATCCTGTAAGAACACACAAAAGCAATATATGATCACCAATTTAGCACCGCAGAAGGGATCCACACACACAAGAGAAAGAAAGACAGTGTTCACAATGAGAGCACAAGAAAGAATAAACTCCATGGGGAGAAGAAACTAAAGAGAACTAGAAAAGAATCATGTCTAACTAAAAAAAAAAAAAAAAAAAAAAAAAAAAAAAAAAAAAAAAAAAAAAAAAAAAAAAAAAAAAAAAAAAAAAAAAAAAAAAAAAAAAAAAAAAAAAAAGTATAAAAAAAAAAAAAAAAAAAAAAAACAGCAAACCTGTAATGTAAATAAGGGAGAAAGAAAAGAATGAATAGTTTATGAACCAGCCAGGGAAACACCCAGCCCAATAACTTTCTAAATAATAACCCTAAATATAAATGGCCCTAACTCTCCAATTAAAAGATGTGGATTAGTAGACTGGATTAAAAAACAAGACCCAACAATATGTTGTATGCAAGAAACACATCTCACTGGTAAGGATACCCATAGGCTGAAAGTGAGAGGATGAAAACTGATATACCAAGCAACTGAAAGCCAATAAAAAGGAGGAGTAGCCATCCTTATATTAGACAAAGCAGACTTCAAGTTAAAACTAGTCTGAAGAGACAAAGAAGGTCACTACATATTAGTAAAGGGAACAATTGCCCAAGAAGATATGTTGTTCTTAGGTGCTGTCAAGTCAAGTCCAACTCATACCAACTTTCATAGTGATTTCAATGGCTGATTGCTTCAGGATTGCTGTGCTACGTCTTCTCCCATTTTTGTGATGCTGGGGATCAAACTCAGATCCTCAGAGAGTGCAACACAGCACTCTACCAACTGAACTAAAGTCCAGCCCAGTAATTGTGAATATATGGCACAACCAATTTCATTAAAAAACAAAACAAAACAAAACAAAAAAACCCACTACTGGACTTAAAGAGATAGGTCCAGATAGAATACTAGAGGGTAACTTCAATACCCCTCTCTCATCAACAGATAGAACACCCAGACAAAAAATCAACAACAACAACAACAACAAAAAAAAAACTTCAGAGTTAAACATCAGAATAGATCAAATGAATTTAATGTACATGTACAGAGTATTCTACCCAAAAGCCAAAGAGTAAACATTCTCTGCAGTCCATTTCTTTCCCCAAATTTGGAAAATCTTCTGCTATAATTTCTATAACAAGTTTTCTGTGTCTTTAGTTTTTATCCCAGTTCCTTCCTCTACCCCATGGATTGTTAGGTTTGATCCCTTGATCATGTCCCAAAGTTCTTAAAAATTGTGGTCATATTCCTTTACTTTTTCTTTGATATCTCAATGTAGTATTTCCCTGCCCTTATCTTCCATCCCTGATATTCTCTCTTCTGCTTTATCTAGTCTATTAGTGATGCTTTCCACTGTTTTTTATTTGGTCTATTGAGTTCTTCATTTCCAACATTTCTGTTTTTCTTTTCAAAATATCAATTTCCTTGCTGAATTTCTCATCCATTTTGCTGACTTTGTCCTCTACATTGTTGACTTTCTGACCTAAGTCCTGTACTGACTTTCTTACTTCATTCATTTGCTTATTTATATTCTCTTTGAAGCCATTGATCATTTTTACAAATTAACTTTTAAATTCTTTGCGTGACATTTCCACTGTTTCAGTATCTTTGGATTAAGTGGTTAAGGAATGATGGCCTATTAGAGAAAATGTGTTGCTTTGTTTTTTCATGTTTCTCATGTTTTTGATTTGTGATTTGTGCATCTGTGGGGGAGCATATAAGTTCCTGTTTTATTTGGAAGTTGTTGTTGGTGTTGTTGTTGTTAGGTACTGTTGAGTTGGTATGCAACTCATAGTGACCCTATGTACAACAGACAAAACACTATTGTTGTGCTTCTCTGCTATTCATAGAGTTTTCAATGGGTGAATTTTGGAAGTGGGTTGCTGGGTCCTTCTCCCAAGCCTACAGCACCTGGTATTTCCAGGCAGTCTCCCATCCAAGTATTAACCAGGTCTGACCCAGCTTAGCTTCTGAGATCTGATGGGATAAGAGTCTTCTTAGCATTTTTTCCTTGAGGTCACATTCTACAGTGCCAGTCCCAGAGAGGAAGACAACCCACTGTAACAGTTACAATACCCAAGCAAATCAAATATAGAAACACATTTTAAATCACTTAATGCCAACTGCTGCACCACCAATGTTAATATAGCAGAGAATGGCAATAATTATATTGAGTAATCGTGAGGTTACAAAATACTTCAGGTGAAGGTATAAACAGCATTTGCCTAAAGGTTGAAGAGGGGACTGAAAAAGGGGAGACAGGAGGATGCATCAAGGGTGAAGTAAAAGAAAGGAAAAAGAGAGTCTAGAAAGGAAATGAATGTTAGAAAGAGGGAATGAAAGAGCTAAAGATAAAAGGAAATGACTGCACAATAAAGAAAATTATATAAAACAGAATTAGGTAAACATAAGCAAAGCAATAAGTAGTAGTTAGCCTAAACGATTTAAAGCATGTTTTGTTGTTGTTCTTGTTAGGTGCCATGGAGTTGGTATCTGACTCATAACAACCCTGTGTACAACAGGCAAAACACTATTGTCAATGTTTCTCTGTTGTTCATGGGGTTTTCAATGGCAGATTGATTTTTGGGAGTGGGTTGCCAGGTCCCTCTCCCAAGCCTACAGCACCTGGTGTTCCCAGGCAGTTGCCCATCCAAGTACTAACCAGGTCCGACCCTGCTTAGCTTCACAGATCTGACAGGATCAGATGCCAGAGAGCTATGGCTACAGGCAACTTAAAGTATAGTAAATAGAAAAAGAGGGATACAGAAAAAAGGCAGGGAGCCTGGAAAAGATAGAAAAATAACTAAAGAAGAAAAAAAGACAGAGATTACATTAGAAAAAAGGGAATTGAAGAAATGAAAACTAACAATGAAAAGATGGTTAATGTGAAACAAAAGAAAAAACAAAAACAAAAGAGTTGGACACCAATTTGCTATCCTAAAACTCCAGTGTCTCTGGGAACTGAGGCAGGAAGATCACAAGCTTCAGGCCAGTGGCAGCCTGTGCAATTCAATGTGATCCTGTCTCTATCAAAAACAGGAAAATGTGTGGGGATGCTACACCACGGCACTGCAATATCCCTCATATAGCAGGAAAGAATAGAAGACAGAGATAGAGACGGGGAGAGAGAAACTAAACAGATACTTTTTAAAAAGAAAAAAGAAAAAAGCTACTGGAGGAGCTTCTTTCTGTGGCCTCTAATGTTAGAATCAGTCAGGTGAAGGTGTTGGTCAGTTAATGATGAAGCCTTTTTATCTGACCACAGTTCAGAGTTGACAGACTCCACAGTTCCCCTCAGGAGATAGAACCCTCTCCTCTCCTCCATGGTGGGGCTTGCTTCTGAGCCACTTTCCCAAGCCTCTTGCTGGTTGAATCTCTCAGCTGTCAGCATCCTCTCTCTCCACTAACTGCAACTGCTCTCTACAGTGTATAGCATGCTGAGTCTGTGACAGGTCACCCCTGTGCTCTCCATGGGTGATAAATCTTTGTTTTCAGGCCCCCTGGGTAGCTCAGTCTCAAACAATATGTTCCCTCTCAAGATTGCACTAGGTAAAAGGCCTCCAAGGCTTGGAGCATGGGAAAGAGAGTAACTTATCCAACATTGAACCCCTCACACAGAAAGAGCTACTGTCTAAGCAAGTCCTTGGAAGAATTCAAGGGCCTCAAGGCCTATGGATTTATCCTGTGGGACAGCCAGTCTGATGGTCAGAGCTGTCTGGCTTACCTCTTTGGATGAGGGTTTTGTTTCCCCTCGCCTCACTGGAAGCCAAGGCTGGAAATGTGTCCTGATCAGTTGTTCTTGCTGTTCAGCTCTGTTCTGCTATCTGAGACAAACCAACAGTCTCCTTTGTGGTTTCTGTGTTTGTCCAGACCTTCTTTCTATGGAAAAGACTCCATTCCATCCTATTCTAACTCTTTTGTTTCACCATGTCATGCAGAGGCTGCCTTCCATCTACCATCTTAAACCAGATGTCCAATATGACAATCTTGGTAAATGCTATACTTGAAAAGAATGTGTAGTCTGTTGTTTTGGGGTGGAATGTAATACAAGTGAAACAAGGATATTGAAGTCTCTAAGCATAACTATGCATTTCTATATTTCTTCCTGAAGTTCTAGTTTCTTGCTGGATGTATTTTAAGCTCTGTTAACTTTTAGAATCATTATATCCTTTTGATAGACTGATTTCTTTGCTCTGAAACTGACTTCATCTGAAATAGCTACTCCAGGTTTCATTTCATTAGTTTTATCATGGCATGTTTTTTCATCCTTTTTGCTTTTAATCTACTGTGTCTTTATGTT
Source organism: Pedetes capensis (assembly GCA_007922755.1). Classification (NCBI taxonomy): domain Eukaryota; kingdom Metazoa; phylum Chordata; class Mammalia; order Rodentia; family Pedetidae; genus Pedetes; species Pedetes capensis. Next base: position 137,889 of record VMDO01002569.1, on the reverse strand, counting down.
TAACCTGTTTCTTGTAGGCAAAATGTAGTTAAGCCTTGATTTTTTTCAATCTGATGACTTCTATCTTTTAATTAGCATGCTTAATCCTTTAACATTTAATGTACTTTTTGTATATGTAAGCTTAAAGCTGACATTTTGCTGTTTTTTTTTTTTTCATTTGTCCCATGTGTTTTATGTTTTCTTTCCCCTCCTACTTTGCCTTCTATTTAGCTAAGTACAGTGGTACCCAACACTCAACCACAATCCATTCTGGAAGGCTGGTCAAGTGCGAGGTAGTTTGAGTATAAGAACTTTTATCCCATAAGAGATATTGTTAATGTATTTATTGGTTCCAGTACCATACTGAATTTCAGGCACACATACGCCACTTACATACTTAGCAATAAGTTCTTTTTTTTTTTTTTAATTCAATTGTTCTTGTTCCTACTGTTTTCCTCTTTCCTTCACTTTTGCATTAGAAGTTTCTTGGATCCCAGGATAACCATATAGCATACTTGCTACTACCAGATGCTGAGGGCTACAAAGCTGCCAGATGCCAGCACTGAGAGAGTTTCTCCTTGCCTACCCATGATTCCTATCTGGGTAGAACAAAGGACTCCGACCAACTGATTAGTAACAACACCATTTCATAGATAGCATAAAATCCCTACAATTGCATATTTTCCCCTAGTAGGATTTATGCATTAGCTGTATACATTTTATTTTTACAGGTTATAATCCCCACGCTACATAGTATTATTTTTGTATAAATAGTCAATTATATTTTAAAGGCATTTATATCCTAAGGAAAAACTTATTTATTTGTAGGGCACTGCCTAGAGAGGCAGTTCACCCCGGGGCCTATCTAGGCCCCTTGGAGGACTGAGGCTTGTTCCCCAGGCAGTCACCTTTGCCCTACATCTAGGAACTCAGGGTCATCGAGCTCCCCAAGATGGCGCTGGCATCTAATCCCTTGCCTCAGACCCCTCAACACCGATTAGCTATTTCCAAACCCCTGAACAGCTCCTGATTGGGCCGTTCAGGAACCACCCCGGATTGGCTACTTTTATAAAACCAAATTTGAATATCCCCTCTGATTAGCTGAAACCTGTATGGGGAGACTGCCTCTGATTGGTCCCCAGCTAGCCCTAGAAGAGTATATAAGGGCAGTACATGGAGCAGTCTGGGTCCATTCCATCGACCAAGACAGACAAGGAAACAATAAAGAGCTGTTGGAGCAGAGCACTTAGAGTCGGCATCTTCACTGGGAAGAAAGAAGCAAAGAGCCACCATGGGCATAAGCCTCTGAGCATGCCTTTTTCAAGGCTTCTCAGAGCAGCCGTGGGCATAAGCCTCATTTCTGGGTGGGGTGGCTCCTGGGTGCCCGGCTCCCCCTCACCAGACAATGGGTCTTTGGCTGCTGGTTCCTGTTCACGGCCGGAGCGAGTCCAGCGGCAGGGCGATGCCCCACATTTATTCACCAATGATTTCCTGTGTCCTTTGCTCCTTTGTGTTGATTCATATCTCCTTCTGATATCTTTTTCATTCTGCCTAAAGTAATTCCTTTAACATATCTTGTAGTGTTGTTTTGCTACTGCTGGTTTCTTATGGCTACTATATGCAAGGAAAATGTTGTATTTTGTATTCATTTTAAAGAGATATTTTTGCTAAATGTGGAATTACAACTGACAATTTGCTTTTTTTCCTCCAACTCTAAAAGTGTTGGTCCACTATATTCTCACTTGCGTGGTTTCTAACAATTGATCTACTACCACCCTATGTTTATTCATTTGTATGTCTCTTTTTTTCTGGCTGCTTTTAAGACTTTCTCTTCATCATTATTGTGAACAGTTTGTATAATGAAGTACCTGGCCTTCACTGAGGTTCTTGGAATTGAGGGTTTATAATTTTTGTAAAATTTGAAAAGTGTCCAGCCATTATTTCTACAAAAATGTTTGTCACCTCCTTCTTTCCTTAGTGAATCCAATTACACATACATTTGGCCTTGTGAAGTTGTCATACACCTCACTTAAGTTCTGTCTGGTTTTTAAAAAATATTTTTCCTCTTTCATTTTGGATAATTTCTATTGCTATGTCTTCAAGTTCACTGAGCTTTTCTTTTGCAATATCTGCTCTGCCATTACTCACATCCAGTGTATCTTTTTAAATCTCAGACATTATAGTTTTTATCTCTAAATTTTTGATTTTGGTCTATTTTTATCTTCTGCATCTCTATTGGACTTTTTAAACATAAGGAATATAAGGATAATAACTATTTTAATCTCCCCCAAGTTCTAGGTGCTCAATATTCATTATCTTCCCATTAGAGCCAAAGTTGCTTAAAAAATTGCAAAAAAAAAAAAATCACTAAATGGCCTGTCTCCATTATGAACTCTGTTATAATCTCTTGAAATTTTCTTTGGAGGAGGATATAATTGAGATAAACTGAACCATCTAGCATAACAGCTCCAGAACTACTTAAAAGCAGGCATATGATTAGAGCTTCCTAACTGTGCTGTAATCTGTTAATGCCCAGCTTCTTATAGGACAGTATTTGCTGACTGGGCTGAGTTTATCTCAGTTGGTAGAGTGCTGCTCCACACTCTCTGAGGACCCAGGATCAATCCTCACCACCGCAAAAATGGGAGAAGGATGTGGCAATTCACTCCTGAAGAAATTGTGAAATAACTAGCCACTGAAAACCCTATGAGGGTCTCTCTGAATTGGACCCAACTCAATGGCACCTAACAACAACAACATTTGCAGATTGTTATATCTCAGAACCTACATCAGACTCACATGCATGTGCATGTTTTCACACTATATCTCAACCTTATCTCCTGCCAGCTGCTTGTTTTTAGGTTTAGTTGAACAGAAACTACAATGTCATGAACATTTCCATTTTTATGCCTCATGATTGTGATATATTTCTGGGTATTGTGTGATAAAGCAAGACAAGGTATATAAATACTAAGTACTGTGTATAAATCTTCTATAGTTATTCTGAAATATATAATAGAAATTACTCATTACCTCCTTTCATTTCAACAATTTACTATCAAACTTATTGTCCTATAAATAGGATGCAGTTAGTTAACATATACCATGAGATTTTTTTTTTTCAGTTTCATAAGTAATTATGACAACAAATGTGTTTAAAAACTCAGAAGGTATTTTGGATTTATTCTCCAGAGAGATCAAGGCAGACACAGCAGCACTTCCACCAGAAGTAGATGATTTGACCAATGAAGATGATATTGATGAAGTGGTTAGGTGCCATCAAGTCAGGTCCAACTCACAGCAACACCATGTACAACAGAATTAAACACTCTCCAACACTGTTCCATACACCCAATATTTTTCATATTTAAGGCCTTATTGCAGGCACTGTGTCAATCCACTTAGTTGAAGGTCTTCCCTTTTTTCATTGATCTGCCACCCTCCCAAACATAATGTCCTTCTCCACAAATTAGTCCCTGCTGACAACATGTCCAAACGAAATACATCAGATATGGTCTTCTAGGATGGATCTGTTGGTTCTTTTGGTAGTCCATGGCACATTCAATACTCATCTCTAGCATCATAATTCAAAAGCATCAGTTCTTCTCCTGTCTCTCTTATTTTACATCCAGTTTTCACAAGCATATGATGTGACTGGAAATACCATGACATAGTCAGGCACACCTTCATCTTCAATGTGACATCTTCACTCTTCAATACTTTAAAGAGGTCTTTTGGTACAACTTTTTCCAATGCAATATGTCTTTTGATTGCTTGACTGTTGCATAGTTGGAAATAACGTGGAAGTATTCAATGTTCTGGGAAAAGTGGAAATTGTCACTGACAATGATAATATCAATGAAGAAGACAATGTGAGCTTAAATAACCTCATTATCAGCATCAGTAAATAGTGAAAGAAATCAGAGAAAAACTTGAAATTAACTGTAAAAACATTTCTTCTATGTATAATTTCCCTTCTTATGGGATTTTTTAAATATGAAAAAGCTAAAACAGTATGAACAGGAAATCTCCATGCAAATATTTTGAAGAATTTTTCACAGATGATGTGTTTGAAATTCATCATGGAAATAATCCACTATGCTACAAGTTAAAAAGCAAACATAATTTTTCTATTACTACCACTGATCTAAAAGTTTTTATGTTTTCAATGGAAACAACAAAATTATACTTTTGAAATGGAGTGACAGTGTGTCACTCTTGCTACAAACTTTGATGAAACTGAACCTTTGGCATCGGTTCAAAGGTGGAATAGAGAAAAAAAGAACAAAGTATCAATACAACAACCTAAAGTCATAAATAATTACAAGAAGCTTATGTGAGGGGTAGCATTCATGACTGGTTATTAGAAAAGCATTGTATACTTATTAGAGGTAAAAATTGTTTTTTTGCCTTGTAATAAGCATGCTTCAAATGCAATTGTCAATGCTTTTCAAACACATAGAGAAGATGAAGATAGAAACAAGGCCATAAAAGATTTTAGAAGAGGAATAGCTGTGTCTTATGTAAAATTCTGACACAATACAAAAGTTTCACAGTCATCTTAAATTGTTGCCTAACACATCAAGAACATATGTAAGTGAACAAATAAGATTCAATAGGCTAAACCATATTATTGATAAAAGGGATAAAGATGGTGCCAATTTCAAAATTGCAAAGGCAGGCCACCTACACTCTGTCAAATGCAATGTCGTACTATGCTTAAATATCATTTTCAACAATACTTATTATAAAAATTATTAAAATATCCAGTGCTTATTAACAAATGTCTTTAAGCTTTTAAAATTTGTATTTTTGAATTAAAAAAATGAAAAGTCAGCTTTTAAATTTGTATGAGGATTTCTACTGCACTTGCCCAGCATCCTATTTATAGCACACTCATTTTTTAAAAAAAAATCAAAATAAATTTGACATTTTTTGTTCACAGGGATTCTAAGAAAGGTAAAAGATATCACATGTTGAAAAAATATTAACAAGACTCCAAAAAGAAATAATTTGGGCATTAGCAGGTTAAGTACTTACTTATACAAAATTTAAAAATCCCAGGGGCAGGGTGAGGGAGGAGGAAGAGACAAATTATTTCATAATCTGCCTTCTGCTGTCTGAGAAGCAACCAAACAATATACAAGTCAGTATCAGGGATGTGATATAAGGAAAACTAATTCCCCAGAGTAAGCCAAATGTCACTACACACCACTGCAGGCTGGACTCCGACCACTAATAAAGATGACCAGGGTCCTCAGAGGCCTACCAATACCTGGATCAAAGAAAGGTTAAATCAGTTCAACACAATTTGACTATCGTCTGCATTTTATTGGGTTCTAAAGTATTTGAAATCCAATCATCTAAGCCTGCTATCTCAGGTCATACATGGCTAGTAAGAACATTCAAATCACTTAATTCTTCACTACGAAGAGAGAATGGTGTTTTTGGTGGATTCACATTCCAATTAGGTGGGGTTGTGGACACTTAAAGTCTGGGCTAGCAAATGTCTCTCAGCAAGGAGTCTACTCTTAGACAGAAGGCCCTTCGTGGAAATAAATTAATTACCTATTGTTCCTTTCCTTCTCTCAAATGCTATGGCATTCATTCCATGTGCCACGGGGCACATACCAGAGCAACGGCAGAATCTTGATTTACCAAACTGAACTTGTGCCTATGCAGCTCAGTTGCAGAATATTTAGTTCTCTGTCAAAAGCTGCTTACAGGACCTCTGGACTGGTCTATAAATTTTCAAGTGTCTGGGATCATATCAACACCATCTGAGAAGCACAGTCCTGAGGTCATGGCCCAAATTGGCTGCCATTAAAATCTGAAATGCCTTGACAGTTTAGAAATCTATCTCAAATGTTTTTAGTCACTTTCTTTTTCCAGAGAAATATATGACCAAAAAAAGGAAAAAAAAAAAAAAAAAAAAAAAAAAAAAAAAAAAAAAAAAAAAAAAAAAAAAAAAAAAAAAAAAAAAAAAAAAAAAAAAAAAAAAAAAAAAAAAAAGAAAGAAAGAAAGAAAGAAAGAGAGGGGAAAAAAGGTAAAAAAACTGGACTTGATAAATAGCTGGTGAGACAGCAACGCCTCAGTATAAGATCTCAATTAAGATCTTTATCTCCAAAATCAAAGCTATGTACAAAAATGGTGGAAATTAAGTGTGCCTTGGACTGTTTTCTGTTGTTATAACAAAATACCTGAGGTGGGTACTTTATAGAGAAGAGAGGTCTATTTAGTTGGGGGTTCAATAACATGGCACCGGCATCTCCTCAACTCTTGTGAGAGACTTCTGGCTGTATCACAACATGGTGGATAACAGCATGGCAGGAACATGTGCACGAAGGAGAGATATGGTGGGACCAGAAGCAAGAGAGATCCAGAGGCCAGGTTCATTCTATTTAAAATAACCCAGTCACACAGAAATGATCTGCAGTCTGTTAAGAACTACCTTAATCCCCTCAGTGTCCCCAGTGATCTAAGCACTTTCCACAAGACTCTACCACTTAAACTTTCCATCACCTATCAACATCACCACACTGAGGACCAGTTTCTAGAACACAAACCTTTAGTGGGGGTCAGTCTGAAACCATATCCAAACCACAGCAAACTGTTTTGTGACAATCAGGCCAGCTTTAAAGCATGGGTGACAGAAGTGCCTGATCATGTGGTTGTGATCTGAAGGACAGAGAACGCTCACACAACCCAAAATGACCCCTCTGCCATAGTATAAGCATAAATCTGGACAATTTAGGCAAAAACCCCAAATCTTGTGAATCTGCACAAGAAGCCTTAATAGCTAAATTAGAAAAGTAAAAGGGACTTGCCAGAAAAGGCAAGCCAGTGACATGCCCAGGCTTGCCCAGGCAAGTTAGCAAGCGCCCCCCCCCCCCCCGGGCTAAAGTCCCACCACAACCTGATTGGATGTTTTGCAAAACTTTTTTGGCTCCTCTCCTGTGATTGGTCAATTAATCCTAAACAGTGATTGGTCAGCCAAGGCTATTTAAGCAGCTGCAGTTCCCCAGTTCACTCAGTTAGCTCATAGGCTGGCATCAGACAAGAGCTCTCTACAGACTTCAGGACCACCTCTAGACCAGTACTCTCTGGACAACGGCCATCAGCAGAGAGTCCCAGAAGTAGCAGTGAGGAAAGAGGCGACAAGGGAGCTGCCTGCTGCCACTGCCCACCCGGCAGCCACCAGAGCTGTAGCACTTAAGCTGTGACACTTGTACTTGAGTTGTAACCTCACTGGGCTTCCCCGCCCTTCTTAGGGTGGAGGCAATAAAGAGCTGTGCGTGTTTGTAAAGGAAAACATCCCAGAGCTTTTCCTTCTCCTCCACTGCTGCGCTGCGCTTGTCCTGCTCCCAAGTCCCAGGGCGGGTGGGGTAGAGGTATAAAGGTATTTATGTGTGCGGGGGCTCTGCCAGTAATGTCTGGGCCTGACCAAGAGCACCCCACACCACAGGAGAGAGTTCCCACAAATAAGCTCATTTCTGAAAGGTCTCTTCTATGAAAGACAACACATTTGACATAAATTAATGATGACAAAATCAGAACATAACAAGACAAAGCTGCACTCTCCACTCCATGTTTCCTTTAACATCAGGGTTCGATATCTCTGATAGGCAGCTCTGTTTTATTTCCCCACGGCCTGCAGCTTCCCCAGAGGATTGGTGGAGAAGTGGAAAGCTATACAGCTCATTCCCAAAAATCCAGTGATCACTGAGCGATTAATACCCAAATTCTTTCAGGTCTGTCTAAATCTGAGATCCCTCAGCCAAGAGAATTACCTGGGTATAAGACTAAACAGTTTTAATCATGATAAAGGTTCATTTAGTAAAGCCCTACTCAGCACCCAGCACTATGCATGGGGTTTGACACAAACCATTTCTAACCCTGTAAGGAAGGTGTTAATAGAATCTTATAGTGATAAAGCCAGGTTTTGATCCTCGGTCTATGTGATTACAAAGCTCTGCTCACAATATCCTTCCTCACTGAGCTGCTGACAGCAGCATATTCAATGTCTGGTAACAGCAATGGTAATAAAAATGCATTTCAAGTTGTCAAGACATAGGGACCAAAGTCCAGAGGCACAGGGTGTTGGTTTTCTCTCCGACCAAAGCTCCACCATCCAAGCAATTCCCAGAATCACTGAACCTCCTATTGCTTTTCTGTGTCATGAAAGGTTAAAACTGCTGAGATGCTATCTTGAGGTATAAAGACAAACAGCTAAAATACGTATTTTTATTTTAATCACCTTGAAATGAACAAGAAATTAATTTCTCACAAAGTTATGCACTGTAATAAAAGGCTATAAAGTATAACAACATGAACTATGTTCTACAACACCTGCCATTGTTTCCTCATCTATCTTAATGACATCTCTGGAAGTCAGGCCCAGGAAAGGTACACCATCATTCTTTGCTGTGAATGACTGACAGGGGAGTTTATAAGTGGAAGCACCGGGGGAAAAAAATGTACTGTAATATCTGTCTCTGATAACCCAGCCATACAGTACGAGTTTCAAATGCAGAAAGACAATTTTCAGGGATCTCAATTTCCAAGGATGAAAAGAAACAGGAAAAGAGATTCAGTATACACAGAGCAAAGTCCTGGCAAAGGCAGCTCGGGATTGCTGGCCTTAAATTCTCGCCTCTAGAATGGTGGGGCTCCCACAGGTATCAGGTGTACTCACCTCAAGGGGAGGACAAGCCCCCTGCAAGGGTGTAGACAGCAGGGGATGCCAATGGAAATGACCAAGGAGCGCTGGGGCAGAACTGTGGGGAGCTGGCCTGGATCTCCAGCGAGGTCTCTGTCAATTCACAGCTTCAATGACCTTTAGTAGTCTCTGGGCTGGGAGCCATGGCTGGCCCCTCTGGGTACTTTCATGAATTGTTTTCCCTCTGGACTCAGCATATCCTTTTTAGGAAGTGAACACCGCACCCAACACACAAGCACACATGCACCCCTCATACCAGAAAAGATGCCAGGCCCCAGATTAGACATTTACCTGAGGATGATCTTTCAACGAAGGTCTCTTCTAGCTCTACAATTCTGCAAGCAAATCGGATCCTAATTCAACCTGAAATACTCACTAAATGAGTCTGCAATTTGAATTTATGCTCTTTTAAGTCCCAGTTAGTAACCATAGAATACTAATTCTGATGACATGCCCGGAGTGCAGCTACATGCCAGAGGCTGAGGTAATTTGCCAGCCCTCAAGAGAGCACCATGATACAGAGCTTAACTCACATCTCCATGTTAAAGATGAGGGAAATAGGCCTTTGAGCTGTTAAATAACTCACCCAAGATGACACAACAGTGGCAGAGCTGGGATCTGCCCCGGGTGGTCTAACTCCTGAGTTCTTGTTCTGTGGTTCTACACTACTCTAATATCTTTGATGTGTTTGTCTCTATACATAAAGCTATATAACATAATAGCAAAGAATGGGGGCTCCAAAGTCAGTCTGCCACAGTTGACTTTATACACAAACACGCTCAGTGCTTAGAACAGTGTCTTGCCCATGGTAAGCGCTCACAAAACAGTAACTCTGATGATTATTATTTACGTCACTGTTATCTTTAGGTAATGGGGGGCTGGAAAGTCTCCAAGTGGGAGAATTTTACTCATTTGCTATGCTATTTTTAATCTATACTTAAATAACAGCTTTGTTAAGATATTATTCACATACCATAAAATGTACCATTCATAGGGTACAACTTAGTGGTTTAGTATCTTCACATAGGTGTGGAGCCATCAACACCAGCTCATTCCAGAACATTTCCTCCACTCCAAAGAGCAGCCCCATACCCGTTAGCAGTTATTTATCATTCCACCCTCCACCCTCCTCTTAGATGCTGGCAACCACTAATCCACTTTCTGCCTCTCTGGTTTTGCCTATGCTGGATTTTTCACATGGATGGAATACACAGTGTGATCTTTTGTGTCTTGCTCCTTTGATTCAGCATAATGTTTTCAAAGCTCACACCTACTGTAGCAAGTATCAGAACTTTATTCTTTTTTTAATTAAAGTGAAATTCACATAACATAAAATTAATCATTAAAAACTTAATTCAGTGTCATTTAGTACAATTATATACAATATTATATGGGCTGGGATTTAGCTCAGTTGGTAGAGCACTGCGCTGCAGTCTCTGAGGTCCTGAGTTCAATTCTCAGCACCGCAAAACTGGGAGAAGGACCTGGCAATCCACTCCCAAGGCAATTCCAAAACAGTCAGCCATTGAATACCCTATGAGGGTCGCTATGAGTCGGATACCGACTCAACGGCACCTAACAACAACAACAACAACATATTAACAACATATATATACAATACATATATATTTAGTTCCAAAACTTCATTCTTTTTTATTACCAAATAATATTCCATTGTGTAGAAATACCACATTTTATTTATCCATTCATTAGCTGCTGAACATTTGGGTTGTTTCCACTTTTTGGCTATCTGGAGAAAGCTGCTATGAACATTCATGTACTGGTTCTTATGTGGCCATACATTTTCAGTTCTCTTGGCTGTACACCTAGGAATGGAACTAGTTTATGTGGTAACCTTATTTTTGTTATGTTTAATCTTTGTTTGAAAAATCACACCTCTTACCTCCAGCATGGTGGGTGAAATACTAAGAGGTGACAATGTGTGGGCTTCTGAGGAGATGGAGCTGGATTCAAAACCTTGATTCTGCACTTCCTTCTCCTGTGACCTGGAACAAGCTACCTAACACCTTGGGGCCTCTGTCTCTCCTCATCAAGCAAATGGGCAGAACAGCACTTGCTCCATTGATGGGGCTTGGTTAGGATGTGGCATACAGAAAATACTTGATAAATATTAACCATTCTCATCAACATGTACCAATTCTAGCGGCAGTGACAACCCTCCTCCATTGTTTTTGAGGGGTATCTGAAAAAATGCAGAAAAATCTCAAGGAGAAAACAATAATCAGGCACATTTCTACCACTCGGACTTAAGTGCAGTTCACACACTGGCACAGAATCTCCACCTGCCCACATGATGCCATGTCACTCTGGTCTTGGCTCCAGTTCCCTTCCTGAGAAGAGAAGACTCAGCAAAGGAGGGGTTCCCTGCAGGGCAAAGTGGAGCCCTTGAGTGCCGCACTACAGCAAGGGTGAGAGCGGCCAGTAGACAGCGGTGCCTGTCCTTGCTTCATTCCACAAATCCCACCAACTACCAACTGTCTGCTGTGCTCTGGGCTAGGGACGGGCTTCTCAGAACAGCCACCTCTAATGGAAGGTACAAGAAAGACATTCTCAAAACAATGTAAGAAAGACAGTGATCACAACAGATGTGGTATCCCCAATGAGTTAGACACAGGCACCTCATCAGACCTTCACCTAAGGCTCCTCATCCCCAAACCCTCTCTGGACCCTCTGAATCTCTGCTGCTTCCCAACAGAGAACCAATGAGATGCCTACTCACACAAACAACATTAAATATGAATATGGGTCAGTGGCAGTAAAAAGATTCTTGCTCTTCTTACACCATCTAAATATAAACAGGAAGCTCTGACTGGCAACCTGAGATGAGTGGACCATGCAATACAGCATGTGGCCTCCCACCCAGGGAATAATTAACCCTTTGACCACCATCGGGTCACACAGGTCAAAAAATGTGTACGAATTTGACAGAAAAATCAAGAAAGTGGTGGAAAACGGTATCTTATGAACTCATACTATGCATTCTAATTATTTTGCCAATTGTGTTCATTTTATTCATTGTAATGAAATGTTTCTGGAAATAAAATATTGTCATACATTTTGATTTGTAATTGGAAGTCAAAGAGTTAAACTAGAATGGGAAAGGGCTGGTGAGATCAAAGATACTGCTACTACCTCCACGCCCCACACCCTCTCCCACATCCCCTGCCTCTCCTTTGCCTGGATTCCGCACATTGGCAAAAGCTGACATTCAGCAAGGTCTCCTGTGCCCCACTTCCAGCACCCTATTCCTTCCACATAGGGACTTTTCTATATAACTACTGCCTGCAGCCGTAGCCCTGTGGAATCCGATCCCGTCAGATCTCAGAAGCTAAGCAGGGTCGGGCCTGGTTAGTACCTGGATGGGAGACCGCCTGGGAACGCCAGAAGCTGTAGGCTTGGGAGAAGGACCTGGCAACCCCCTCCCAAAAATCAATCTGCCATTGAAAACCCTATGAACAGCAGAGAAGCACTGACAATAGTGTTTTGCTTGTTGTACGTAGGGTTGCTATGAGTTGGATACCAACTCGATGGCACCTGACAACAACAACATTATCTGTTAGGTCAAGTAAGAGTAAGAAAAATTTTAAAAAAAAGTTTTACTTCACTTTCACTTATTCCTTCTATGATGCCCTTCCTTTCTTTGTGCAGATTCAAGTTTCTGATCTTTATCATTTTTCTTCTCTCTAAAGAAATCTTTTGGGAGAAGGACCTGGCAACCCCCTCCCAAAAATCAATCTGCCATTGAAAACCCTATGAACAGCAGAGAAGCACTGACAATAGTGTTTCCCCTGTTGTACAGAGGGTCGCTATGAGTCGGATACCGACTTGACGGCACCTAACAACAACAACAACAACAACAACATATAACTACTACTTTGCATTGTACCCAGAGGGATCTCAAAGTTTTAAAAACTGAAAATCAGCTTCTTAAGGAAACATAGTGGAGCACCTGTCCCTCCTGTCCTCTTTGCAGGTGGGGAAATGTAAGCTCACAGGAGGTTCATGATTTGCTCAGGGTGACACAGGGGTACAGCAGAGCCCACCCTGATTCCTGATCCAAGGAGCTTTCTACCACAGCAGGTACCACAGTGCGGAGGGAGACAGCTCCCAAGAGACCAGAGTTGTGCTACCAGGAAAGCAGGATCTTCGGCTTTTGTCCTGCAGCTCCAGGATCACATCTAGAAGGTCACGCTCATTTGCAAACATCCAGTTCATAAAGCTTGGGATAAGATTCTGTCACTTCAAGACTTGAACAATGAATCCTCCAAGAAACACTCCAAGCAAATTCTCCTTGGGCTTCTACAGTCCTTACTACAAGAGATTTTCAGTCTATGAAGAAAAAAGGACTCTTCAATCTTGATAAAACTCCATTAGCAGAATGGAGCCCTGTCACATCCTTTCTCTTTTTAAATGACCCTTGCAGTGAATGTTTTCATGCGTTAAACGCTGTCAACCCCTGGAGTCTCTGCAAATGCTGCCCCAGAGACCCTAAATTAGCACAGGGGTGGAGGTCCAGCTCTCCCCAGAGATCTGCCAGAAAGACCTGAGTGTGAACGCCTCCAAAATGGCACAGCTTTTCAGCTTTCCACCTAGAGAGGACCAATGTGTCTCAGGAGATTTACTAATTCGAGGTTAATAAAGAAGGAGAGCAAGTTCACATTTCTCCTTGGATTTCTGAACTCGAGTTCAATCGCAGAATGAACTAAATTTCAGGGAATGCAAGTGGTAACTCAGCTGGGAAGCCGCCATTCCAGAGGCCGCTGTACTAACCTGGCCTGGTGGGGGTGGGGCGTCACCCGGTGCTAGGGTACAGGCGAGGCAAGGATGCTGGGGGTGGGGCGGGCTCGGGCAGGGACGCTGGGGCTGGTTCTGCGCATGCACCGCAGTGGCGCGTTTCTGGGCCGGGATGCAGCTCCCGCGACCCCTGGCGGCAGCCACTGGACACTGCGAAGCAACCTTGGGTGCCTGCTGGAAGCAAGTCTTGGCTGGTGGTGGCCCCAAGTCAGAGCTTTTGGGTTGTTGACTTGCCGGGAGGCCTTTTGCAGAATTCCAGGTTCTGGACTTGCCCAGGGTCCTATTGTTAAGTAAAGAAACCTGAGGGCTTCCTACACTGAGAAAAGAGCATGCTTTCCAAAACCTCCTGCAGTGTCCACATTGGCTTCTGCTAGCGCACCTCACAGCACGTCAGGATTGACCTGGCTTCTTTCCGTCTGGATTTGGCAGGATCTGCAACTGCAAAGTGACATGCCAGCCATTGACAGTAAAGAACTGGAGAAGGGGACCTGCCAGGCATGACTCCCTCTTAAATGGGGACTCTATCCATGCTCGACTGCAGTTGTACCACTGTGGTGTCTGATCCCATCAGATCTCCGAAGCTAAGCAGGGTCGAGTCGTAGTACTTGGCTGGGAGACCACCTGGGAACACCAGGTGCTGTAGGTTGGGGAGAAGGACCTGGCAACCCACTCCCAAAACAATCAGCCTCTGTAAACCCTATGAATAGCAGAGAAGCACAAAGTGTTTCATCTGTTGTACAGAGGGTCGCTGTGAGTTGGACACCGACTGGACGGCACCTTACAACAACAATCCATGCTCATCTCTAGGGATGTAAGGATTAAGGGAGATAAGAGGCAAGTGTTTAGAACAGGGTGTAGAAGGAATACTCTAATGCTGCAATGATTATTGATAATTGAATACTATTGTTCCAGAACTCCATAAGCCAGAGTCCTTCTGTCTTGAGAGGCTGCGGTGTGCCGGGCACAGCAGCTGCCCGCCTCTGCTGGTTCCCCGGTCAGGGAGGCTCAGCCAAGGGCGGCCCACAGCTTCCGGCTCTGCGCACCCTTCCAGCCCACTCGGGAGACAGAGCCGCGCTCCCAGCCACTCCGACACCCCCCTTCTCCACAGAACACTCTGTGCTCTGCTCCCGCCCCCGAGAGTGCTTGGAGCTTTCCAAATATGGATGCTTTTTTCATTCCCAAAGCGTCATGAACATTTGGGGGAAGAAAATGAACACCAGACATGGTTTGGAAACCATGGGAGCCAAGAGATAGGCGGTGACAGAACAAGCACTGTGCTGGGAGTCAGGAGCCCTGCCTTTAAAACGGGAGCCAGGACAGGGTGAACGTCCACACTGGGCCAGCGCTGTGCGACTCTAGGCCCCAAGCAGAGCCTGGAAGAAAGAACCAGAATCCTCAGAATACAAAATCGAGCAGCCACATGCAATTCAGGGGGGACAACTGCATTAAGGAGGCCCAGAGAGCCCACGGCTTTCAAAGGCAGCGCGCCTGGTGACAGGCTCTCCAGGGCCTAACAGCTGGAGAGGCGGCCCACAGACACAGTCCGTCTGCCCTGAGGGTGAGCGTGGGCAGGAAAGGAGCGAGAGACAAAATTATTGGCTTTATGTCAGGCCCGACCCGAAATCTATTTTCATCTAAAATGGACAGGATCTCAGAATACACGGAACACTCTGAACTTTTGCTTAAGTGACTTGTGTGTTATCAGAGCAGAGTTTATCTTCAGGGCTGGGCCCCTGGATGCCAGGGCCGATGTTTAAAGAATGGTCTCATTGTAAGCACCCCTGTGTGGCAGGGCCAGCATAGGGAGAAAAAGCAAGCCGCCTAGAGATGACACAGCCTCAGTGCCCCGCCCAGAGCAGGTGCCCACATATTAGCTCATTTAATTAATTATACAATCTAGCTTGAGAGAGGCAAGTGGCAGATGTGAAGTAATTAAACAAGAACCAAGTGCCAAACTAGATGGTGCTAACTATAAATAGAGGTGGAATCGGACGAAGGAGAGATTAGGTGGACAAGCGGGGCTGGTGAGGTCTGTTTGCAAGAATAGTGTCACTGAGGGTGGATCCAGCTCAGGGACAGGGGGATGACTCCAAGTCGGAGGAAGAAGACAAGCAGAGGTGGGCAGTGGGCCTGGAAGTGGTAAGGGCAGGTGGGTGGGCGGGCAGGCAGGCAGGCAGCCTGAAAAGACTGGAACATATTGTCCAGAAATTTGGAGAGATGCATGGCCGTGCCTAGACTTGCTGTGGTTAATGGAAGGACTCACTGGGAACCTGAGCTTGAAGCACACAGACCAAAAGATGACATTTTTTGGTCAACTCTTGATTATTTCAGTGTTGACTGCTCCATGGTACATTTAAACTTCCGCTTGGCTTGTCCTGACACCCCGGCCACCGTCGACTTACTGCCTTCACTACATGTTAACGTCATTCTCACGGAGAAGATGCATCTGTGTAAATGCTCCTGTGTTTCAGCTCTGTAAACCCCAGGGGAAAGCCCTGTGTCACCTGCACACTTCTGCTGGTGTAGAGCCCTGACTGGCCCTCTGTACAGGTAGCAGCCCCTGTTACTTGCTGGGGCCTCGCGGGCCACAGGCTCAGGCCTTGCCCTCCTCACTCTCTGTGGTCCCCTGCCTGTCAGTTCCTCCTGTGCCTACATGCAGAGAATGCCTTCATCCTGGCCAATAAGCCAGCAGCCCAGCAGCAGCCCCCAAATTCCAGGAGTGCCCCAGAGAGCACCCCCTGGTGGACAGAGTTCACCATTTCCCCACCAACCCTGTGCCTTCCTGCCCATTCCTCCTCTGGTGACCTCATCTGGCTCAACTTTGTTCCCTGCCCAGTGAGTTGAACTGACCTCAGTCACCTTCCTTCCTCCCTCACCCACCATCCACACCAGCCCCCCAGCACGCACAGCCTGTCCCCACCACCTGCTACTTCACTTTCAAACACCTCTTGATTCTGACTTGTCTGTCTGGCCTTGACACAGCCCTCTGTACTTGGAACCCAGGCTTTGGCTCTATTGCTGGCATCTGTCAGGGCACCACATGGACAAAAGGAGTACTCTAGTTCTTTCAAGGGGCTGGGATTTAGCTCAGTTGGTAGAGTACTGCGCTGCAGTCTCTGAGGTCCTGAGTTCAATTCCCAGCACCGCAAAAAAATGGGAGAAGGACCTGGCAATCCACTCCCAAGGCAATCCCGAAACAGTCAGCCATTGAAAACCCTATGAGGGTCGCTATGAGTCGGATACCTACTCAACGGCACCTAACAACAACAAGTTCTTTCAAGTAAAAGAATTTAATATATAGGGATTGTCTCAAGGGGGATGAAAGAGAATTGGAGAAACAAGATGGTTGCCCATCCCAGACTCCACCATCAGCAGGAAGCCACTACCATCACGAAGGCCAGAGGGATGGGAGGAGGAGGTGGAGTTATAAGACGGAGATGCTGGGGCCATTGTGTGGGAGCTAAAATCAGAGTGGAAGGTTTCATCTGACAGGAGCTGGACACAATTGTGTCTGCAGAGACATGACTACTGCCCAAGGCGCAGCCCGAAGCAGAAAGAGAGGAATATGCCAGCTTCTCTCTTCCTGCCCTCCAACTTCCTACCAGGCCCCCTGCTGCCCAAACCCAGACATAAATTGACTGACACACACACCTGGGAAACAGTCTGCGGAGTCAGGCCCCGGGAAATGCAGAACGACATACAGGAAGGGCCCAAAGCCAGCTCATTGCCTCCCACCTCTTTCCCTACAATCTTCAGTTCCTGCTAATCTATTCTCTGCTGTGCCAGAAAGACCATTCTTATACATTTAAGTAAGCTACTCCTCCTGCTTAAAACGTGGCAGTAGCTGACAGCTTCCTGGCAAGAAAGGAGTAGGATTTTTTTACCGGACTGATTTTGTCAATCAACTGCATAGACAGGAAGTGCTGCTTCCTTTGATTATGACAGGTACTGAGTCTCCTTTATAAAATAGGGTGAGCTGCTACTCAAATTTTTACTGAAGGACAGAACCAAGACTATCCTTGAAGATGTCAACCCTGAAACTGGAACTAGCTAAAGATGACTAGTGTTCTAACCAGGATTGTGTTAACCAGGAAGATCAAGAGGCTCAGGGCTCCAGTGAAAAGATGCCATACAGCCAAGCATGGTGGTCCATACCTGTAATCCCAGCTACTTGGGGAGGCTAAGGTAGGATACTTTAGCAACAGAGCAAGATCCTATCTAAAAAACAAACAACAACAAGCCACTGTTCTGGTTTGAATTTAAATGTCCTCCAAAGATCATGCGTTTGAACATTTACTCCCCAAGTGGTGGCACTGTCCTAGAAGGCTGTGGAACTTTGGGAGATGGGACCCAGCTTGCAGAGGTGGGTCACTGGGGAAGGGCCTCTGGAGGTTGTACCTGGACTCCTGGTTGGAGTAAACTCTCTCTGCTTCCTGATCAGCGTGATGCTGAGGTTTTCTGTCACATGCCCTGCTGCTGTGCCTGCCCTGCCTCTATCGACTGAAATCTTTAGAACTGTGAGGCCCAATAAATCTTCCCCCCCATAAGTTATTTCTGTTAGGTACTTTGTCACAGCAACGCACAGGCTGGCTAACACAGGAAACTGGTACTAGAGGGTGAGGTGGTTGCTATGCAGAAACCTGCCCGTGTGGTTCTTAGAGACAGAACTTGTTTACAGGAGGCATTTGGAAGAACTTAGAGATTCCGGCTGGAAAAGGCCTGGTATGCTGTAACCTGAGCTTAAGGGGCAGTTCTGGTAAGAGTTCAGAAAACCAGAACACTGACAGAAACTTGGACAGTAAAGGTGGTACTCATGAGGTTTCAGAGGGAAATGAAGACACCATTGGGAAATGGACTAGAGACCATTCATGTTACATTCGGGCAAAGAGTTTGTTTGTAGTTTCTGTCCTAACCATTTGAGGGAGACTGAACTTGAAAGTAATGGACTAACTTGGCAGATGAAATATCAGGAAGGCACAATATGGAGGACATGGCATGGTTGTTGCTTGCAGTTTTTAGCCAGATTTATGATGAAAAACAGGAGCAAAAGGCAGAGCAGGAAGATGTGAAAAACATGGGGTTTGGAGAGAAGGAAGACTCATGTTTAACATCAAGGAGGCTATGATTATTAAGGAAATAAACATGGTAAAGAGAAGCCTGGCACTTCATGCTAGAACACTAGAAATGCCCTGTGAGCAAAATAGGAGTCAGTTAGGCCTCTCCTATCTAAGACTTCAAGTTGTGAAACCAGAAACTCTTAAAAGACTTTCCTTTGAAAAGAGTATCTGAAAAGCAAGTGTCTCTTGTGCGCCCAGCTCAAAAAAGGCTGCCCAGGGAAGCAGTTTCCAAGCTTAGACACACAGAGTCCACTGTAGCCACGGTCCACAGGCAGCCCAGGATAGCTAGTAATGGCACACAAAATCTTTTAACATCATATGTTTTTTAGCATCTGTTTTCTTCATGACTTCCCCCTTATTATGTATATGCACTAACTATATTATACAATTTATGTGTGGACCAGGTCAATTTCTCATTACTCAATGTGGCAAAAAAGAAATTCCTACCCTAAAGAATCCTTTAAAAGGCTCTTAGGGCAATTAAATGAGTTGAGTAAGGCCACAAAATACAAGATCAATACATAAGAATCAGCTGTATTTCTGCAGCAATGAGCAATCTCAAGACGAAATTAAGAAAACAATTCTTTGTATAATAACACAAAAAAGTGTAAAATACTTGGAATAAATTTAACAAAAGGAATGTGAGACTTGATCACCAAACCACAACCTTTTTTTGTTACTTTAAGAAGACCTCCTACAGATTGGAAGGCCTAATATTGTTAAGATGACAGTATGCTCCAAATTCGCCTATAGACTCAACACAATCTCTATCAAAAGTTTTCCTGCACTAGTTTACAATCTATTCTAAAATTTATAAGGATGTGTAAGGAGCCAAAACAATCTTGAAAAAGAAAAGCAAAGTTGGAAGACTCACACTTCCCCAATTTAAAACTTACTACAAAGGTGCAGGAACAAAGACACCATGGCACTGGCAAAAGGATAGATAATAGAGACCAATGACTAGAATTGACAGTCCAGAAATAAATTTATGTTCAATTGATTTTCAACAACTATGATAAAACAATTCAACGGAGAAAGATAAGTCTTTTCAACAAATGGTGGTAGGATAATTGGAGCTCCACATGCAAAAGAATTAACTTGGGCCCTGACTTCACAAAAATACATAAAAATTAACTCAAAATAGGTTGTTGTTGTTGTTGTTAGGTTCTGCAGAGTCAGGTCCCACTCATAGTGACCCTATGTATAATAGATGAAACACTCCCCACCACTGTGCCATGCCCAGTACTATTGTCAACTATTGTCAATTCTTCTCTGCCATTCATTGGGTTTTCATTGGCTGATTGTTTTGGGGAGTGGGCTGCCAGGCCCTTCTCCCCAAAACAGATCAGCAACCTAAAATTAAGAATTAACCCCTATAAAACTCTTAGAATAAACCATAGGAGTAAAGCCTCATAATCTTGATGAGGCAATGATTTCTTAGCTACAAAACCAAAAGAACAAAAACAACAAAAGAAAAAATAGATAAATTGACTTAATAAAAACTAAGAACTTTTATGTTTCAAAGAACACTTTCAAAGAAAGTGAAAAGACAAACCAGGCCAGGAGCAGTGGCACACACCTGTAATCCCAGTGGCTTGGGAGGCAGAGGCAGGAGGATCGCAAGTTCGAGACCAGAGGCAGTCTGCGTAACTTAGTGAGATCCTGTCTCAAAAAAAAAAGTAAAAGAAAATGGGCTGAGGGTGCAGCTCAGTGGTCCAGCACTTGCTGAGCATGCAAGCGCGAGGCCCTGGGTTCAACCCCCAGTACCGCCAAAAAAAAAAAAAAAAAAAAAAAGACCAGACTGAGATAAAATATTTACAAGCCATATGTCTATAAAAGGACCTGTAGCTAAAATATAAAAATCCTACTACAGCTCAAAAAGACAAATAATCCAATTTAAAAATGGACAAAGGATCTGAATAGACATCTCTTCAAAGAAGATATACAAAAGGCAACAAGCACAGGAAAACTGCTCAATAGTCATTAGGGAAAATTGTTCAATAGTCATTAGGAAAATACAAATAAAATACAATGAGAGGAGCTGGGGATGTAGCTCAGGTAGAGCACTTGCTTACCACTTACACAAGGTCATGTGTTAATCTTGCTATCATCAAAAAACAGATACTAACGTGCTGACAAAGATATGGAGAAACTGGAAGCTCTGTATGTGTGAAACTGCTTTAGAAGAAAATTTTCACTTCTTCAAAAGATTAAAAACTCAGAGTTACCCACATATGTACCCAATAGAAATGAAAACATGTGCCACTCAAAATCTGGTACACAAATGTTTACAGCAGCATTATTCATAATAGCCAAAAAGTGAAAACAACTCAGTGTCTACCGACTGATGAAAAGATTAACAAAATATGCAAAGTGTGGCATATTCATACAACAGATTATTCAGCCATAGAAAGGATAATACATGCTCCAACACGTGAAAACCTTGAGTACATGCTAAAGAAGCCAGACACAAAAAGCCTACTATAGGATTCCATTTATACAAAATGTCTGGACTAGATTATAGGTGTGTGCCATGGCTCCATGGCTCCTCACTGAATTATATACTTCTAAAGGTTGAATTCCATGATACAGTATGTGTAACTTACTGAAATCGTGACTCAAAATTTTAAAGTGAAGAAGGGGCTAGGATGCAGCTCAGTGGTAGAGTACTTGCAAAGTACGTGTGAGGCCCCAGATTCAACCCCCAAGTATTGGAGGGGAAAAAAAAAAGGATTGAGCTCAGTACCGTGGCGTATGCCTGTGATCACAGCTACTAGGGAGGTTGAGACAGAAGGATCACAAGCTGGAGCCCAGAGGCAACCTGTGCAACTTAGCAAGATCCTGTCTCAAAAAATAAAGGGTTGCTGGTATAACTCAGTGGTAGAGCCCTTGCCTAGCATACACAAGGCCTTGGGTTCAACATCTCCAGTACTGAAAAAAAAATTGTAATGGTATGAAAAAATAATTGTACACACATATATGAAAATATACACATACACTGAAAAAAAATGGAAACAGTATATATTATAACATAATCCCAATCGTATGTAAAATTTTACATGTGTATATATTCAATATTATTATATATACATTTAATAGTAGTTAAGTAGTTCAAGTGGCAGTATGATACCTGATTTCATGTTCAAATATTTTAAAATAAATATAAATATATCAGCACATGTAATATATGTATTATATATAATATATATAATATATATGCCTGCAGCCATAGCCCTGTGGCATCCAATCCCGTCAGATCTCAGAAGCTAAGCAGTGTTGGGCCTGGTTAGTACCTGGATGAGAGACCGCCTGGGAACACCAGAAGCTGTAGGCTTGGGAGAAGGACCTGGCAACCCCCTCCCAAAAAAAACAATCAATCTGCCATTGAAAACCCTATGAACAGCAGAGAAGCACTGACAATAGTGTTTCCCCCATTGTACAGAGGGTCGCTATGAGTCGGATACCGACTCGACGGCACCTAACAACAACAACAACAACATATAATATATAACTATATATGTATTATATATAATGTATAATATATATAACTATATATATATATAATATATATTATTTTCCAAATAGTCTATACTAAGTATACAATGGAAGAATAAATGTGCATTTTTAAATAAAAGGGATTCCATTCAGTGTTGGCCAAAATAAGAGGAGGTTGGCCACTCACACTGCAGGAAGGAAGGCACACAGATTGTCTTGGTTAGCTTTTTATCACTGTGACAAATACCTGAGAAAACCAACTTAAAGGGAGGAAAGCTTTCTTTTGGCTCACAGTTTCAGAAGCCACAGCTCCTGGTTGGTTGGCCACACAGACGTGGGCCTGTGGTGAGGCAGAGCATCATGGCGGAGAGGGTGTAGTGGGGCGCCACTGCCCACCTCATGACGGCCACAAAGCAGGGAGGAGAGAGACAGGAAGGGGCTAGCGACAAGGTACACCTTTCCAGGGCACATCCCCAGTGACGTACTTCCTCCAACTGGACCCACTTCCTACTTTCCACCACCTCCCAAAACAGCACTAGCAGCTGAGGACCAAGCCTTCAACTTATGAGCCTCTGGGGGCCGTTTCATATTCAAACGATAACACCGTCTAACTGTTCTCCAGAGCAATCTAGAAATCCTGCCCTTTTGACCCAGAAACTCCAATTCTGGAAGGTTCTCCTATGGAAATCATAAGAAACAAGCACAAAAGCCAGGCTAGAAAGGTGCTCATCACAGCCTTGAGTAACAGTGACTTGACGCTAAAAACAGCACACATGTCCAAAACCCAGGCTTAAATAAATTATACCTCACCCATACAACAGAAAGTGACACAACTTCTAAGAATTTCAGAAATACATCCACTGTCGTGGAAAGTGTTCAAGATTTTTAGTGAAACGGAAAAAGCAGGTCACAAAGCAGCATGTGATAAAATCTCATTTTTATTAAAAAAATTCACACGTATGATAAATGTAGGGAAGATCTGGGAGGAAACGCACTAAAGTGCTAACACCACCTGCCTCTGGGGACATAGGTAATGGATATTTTTGTTCATTGGACTTCTATGTCTGGATCTTATATAATGTACATGTGTTTTGTTTACACTAAGAAGAGTAAAATATAATTGTGGAGGAAGGGACAAGAGATCAACCCCAAGGACAGCTATAGAGGCATCAATTCTGACCGTAGTTGGACATTTGACCCAAGCAAAGGAGCATGACAAGCAGGAACTTTGGAGACGTGGGAAAGTGGGGGTGGGGTGGTGAGGCCACCTGCTGCTCCCAAGTCACCTGCTGCTCCCAAGCTAAGATGTACTGAGGTTGCACTATACAAAGCCCCTTCCATTGACCCCTCTTTACATATTTCAAAGCATCTTTTTGTTTGGTCTTATTTGGTCTCCTCAGCACTCTTATGAGAGTATCATAGCCCCATTTTGCAGATTTAAAAAGTGAGATGTATGCTGGGCATGGTGGCACATGCCTGTAATCCCAGCAACTTGGGAAGTGGAGGAAGGAGGACCTTGAGTTCAAGGCCAGAGACAGCCTGTGTAACTTAGCAAGAACCTGTCTCCAAATAAAAATAAAAATAAAAATAAAAATAAATAAATAAAAAAAAAAAGGGCTGGGAGGGCAGCTCAGGGGTCAAGCACTGGCAAAGTATGTGTGAAACCCTTGGTTCAACCCTCCCAGGACTACAAAAACAACAAAAGAAAACCCTGAGACATAGATTAAATTACTTACAAATCACAGCATAGAATGAGAACAGAAGACCTGTTGTCTCATCAACAGTATCCCCACTCCAGGTGAGTGACAGCTCGCACTGATGGGCAGCCTGATCGAGTGGAAAAGCACACACCCTGGAGTCCACAGGCCACACGTGGCCAGGTCCCTGGGCCCCTCAGGAGGGACTGATAATCCTATGACACAGAGTGTTCTGAGGACAAAGGAACTCACATGAGTAAATCACTGGGTACCACACCTGATTCTTCAGGCAAGGTGGATACACAGGAGCGCCCACGTCTCAGTGCAGCCAAATCCTGAGGAAGCTGTGACTGCCACAAAAGCTTCCAAAAACAGCTGCTTCTGGCTTCCTGCAGTTGACCCCGCCAGCTTGCCAGATTCCTGAGGCCAGACCCCTGTGGGTTTCTTCCTCCGAGAGCCCCCCATGTATATCAGCTGGCTTTTCCACCCCTACAGGCAGCGCAGCCCCTAAGGCCCCATTCCTTCAGCACTAACCTGCTGACATGGTCTGCTCCCGGCCATCTCCAGTCCACAGGGACCTTGTCACAAAATAGTCACCTGGCTCCTCCCCAGAATCCCCTTTTTTCCCCTACAGTCACCACCTCAAAGGAGAAAAGGGAACAGAGGGCCTGGGCCTGTGTGATGAGAGGGCTACCCAGAGGAGTCACTGCTGTGGACATCTGTCATGGACATTGGGCCTCCTCTGACTCCCTGAGGGGACCACCAGTTGTAGCACGTGTCACCTGTAACTACACCAAGGACAGGAAGACAATCCATTCGGGGGCAGCGAGACGCACCGAGAATCTGGCTGAGTCCTGAGGACCACAGTTAAGAGAACCAGAGTCCAAAGCTGCTCCACTTGCCTGGAGCCCAAGCTGGGCACGAGTGGCGGGGGAGGTGACCCCAGAATCAGAAGAGAAAGAATCTAGGTTTTTGAGCCCTGAATTCAGCTGCCATCCAGGTCAGCTGGTTGGGGTTTCTTACACCTAAAACTGAAAAAGTCTTGGCAGAGAACCGCAGAAGGAACCTTCAGCCTGGGTCGGGGTCAACATTTCATATACCATTTGCGCCCCCCCTCGCCCCCCGTGCATATGTCCAAGGCAGGAGCTGGGGCCCATGCCCAGAAAGCCCTGTGGGATGGAGTTTTCGTTGTTAACCTGGACTTGCACTGTACCCTCTGCCTTCTCTGTGGACAGAACACACCTGCTCACCCCACCTGCCAAGCAGCTGGCTAGAGCGGGGCAGAGTCACCACAGGATACCTTGCCGCTGCCCCACCGCACCCCACCCCGAGTCCCCAGCAGTCACTTCTTTCACAGCACTCTCCTAACTGAACCCTGAAGTGGCCTCAGATCCCCCAGCCCTGTCTTTGCCATCTCTTAGCCAGATGCTACCAGCACATGTGGCACGAGCCCTGGTCGTCAGGCCTGGGCCTGAAGTCACCAGCTGAGCGAAGGAATCAACTGGCCCAGGAGCCTTCAGGGCACCACCTGGAGAGCACAGTGGGAGGGCGGACCTGCACTGCCCTCCTGTGCCGTGAGTCCAGGTGGGACACGGGCAGCCTGAGCCAATCCATCACACCCAGGCTCCCTGGGAGCCACGGACAGAGCCCCCGTCAGCAGCCTCAGGGCCCCACAAACACGCCCCCATCCCTGAGGAAATCGGGGCTGCCACCTGGAGGCACTGTCCCAGGGCTGAACTCTGAAGTAAAAAAATGAGCCATCTGCTGGGAAAGTCATTTCCTAAGCCTCCCTGTCAGGGTCTCACTTCCCTCTGACCTCCAGTGTTGGAATGAACCCTAAGGAGCAAGGGCAGATACACCCTCATCCTTCATCTTCGTTTCGTACTGCATGGGAGGAAACCCCTCATTCGAGATTACACTTCCTCTGCGGTCTCAATATGATAGTCTTTCGGGAACGTGACAATGCTCAAGTCATAACTGCCCACTATATGAAGAATTTCCAATTCAACTTGTTTCAAGCATTTTTTGAGACCACCACGTGCCCAGGACCGAGCAAAGTATAGTGAAGAAACCTGACTGAGAGCACCCACCAGCCGGGCTTCAGGAGGCCGTCTCCCCCATGCTGACCTGTCCTCACTTTGCTCTGGCGGGAGCCCATGGAAGGCAAACAGCAGGAGCTTCCTTCGCAGACGTTTTGTCAGCTAATGCTTCGAGGCTTCTGGCCCAAGGCTGACAGTGCTCAGCTGGTCTGTGGTGTGGGAAGACACTGCACTCTCAAGTGGGGGAATGGGGCTGGGATTCAGAGATGGATCCTTTGCTTTGGGGAAACCAGAAAACTTCTGAAAAGCCTCACCTGACAGCACCCGTGGCCTCTGTGCAGCCCACTGTGGAAGGCAGGTGTCCCGGTCCCTTCTGACACTCTGCGCTATAGGACACTGACACACACAACAGGCAGTCCCTGGGGGGCTCTTGTCCAGTCTACGTGATGAGGCAGGCAAAAGAGGCTGAGAGGCTTGGAAGGGGGAGCCAGTGCCCCGTCAGCTCCCGCCTCCTCCCTGACGCTCCCTCACAGGGGCCTGGCTGAGAAGCACAAGAGGCCTGAGAGCTGCCTGGTCTGCAGCGCAGGCCAGGCCCTGGGGATGGCCCCCCGGCTGGTGGGGGAAGCCTGGGCAGGAGAGATAAGCCAGGGCCTGCAGTCTCCTCCTTAGGAAGACAGAGCTGCTGCGGGTCGTGTGAATTGCTCTCGACTCTCAAAGGAACACTTCCTGGGTCAACTGACGCATGCCAGTGTGAAAGGCCCAACTCCAACAACCTTGAACCTCCAAGGTGAGCCCTGGGAAAGCCTGGGGAAGTCCAGGACACGTGTCCAAACTCTGCCCTCGAGCAACCCCATCAGGGTAACCTCTCCAGCTGTCCTGAGCACTGGGTGACTGCCATCTTCCAACAGTGGAGCCTTCCCTTCCCTAAGCAGCACCTCAATCTTCAGGCGGTCTTCCGCCAAAGATTTCCCTCCAACACACTGATCCCAGGTCCCACATCCAGACAGGCAGATCCACCGAGGCAGCAGTGTTCAAGGGAGAAAGCCAGCCTCTCTCTTGTCCCATAACTGGAGGCTACCTGCATCTGAAAAGGGGCATCCAATCGGGGTCAACCCCAAGGGATACATAAGGAAAGAAGGAGCCAACATTTGCTGAGCTGCCAGGCACTGTCCTAATGTGCTTTATATGAACTCACTCATTCCCCATGACACTACAAAGCAGATACTACTATTATCCTCATCTTACAGATGAGAAAACTGAGACCCAATGAGGTGACAATTTGCCCATCCTTTAGCTAATAAGTGGCAAAGCCAGAGATCAGACTTTGGTAGGTGGATTTTAAGGTCCCATGCTCTTAACATCACACCAGAGCAGAGATGTCAAACCAAGATAAAAGGGGGGAATAGAGAAGATGAAGGGGCTGTGCAAAGCTCCCCAACACAATGCCATCTTCTCCACCAGAGCACACAGGTCAGGGAACCTCGCAGGAAATTCTGCCACCAAGAAACACTCCGTTGTCTACATCCCCCCAGCACAGAGGTGCTCCCAGATCATTGTGATGTGGGGCAATGTTCCCCTCTCTGGAACAGTCTCCCCTCTGGAAAATAAAAACCTGGTAAGAGAGATGGCTGTGCATCTTGGGAGTCATCCCTTGTCTGCCTTGGTGCCATGCAAGCTGGGCAGAGAGTTGAGAACCACCTGCTGTTTTCTGGTTCACAATCCCCTTCCTCCTGGGCGCCCATGCCTCAGGGCCTTGCATGCCCCCTTCTTTCACTTGAGTATAGACCCCTTCTTTTTGGGCACTCACAAACAGTTCCAACTAGATCACAAATAGAGCTCTGATGGAGCTGGGTACGGTGGCACGCACTTGTAATCCCAGCACTCGGGAGGCTGAGGGAGGAGGACAGACACAAGTTCGAGGCCAGCCTAGTCTATATAGCAAGACTGTCTCCAAAAAAGAAAAAGCTCTGATGGACATGTTTTCCCTTGCCCAGAGGCGTACATGCCACCCCTGCCCCAGCCGCTTTACTTCTTTTTCCCAGGTGCCCGGTGGCTACAGTCTTGCAAGTAACTTCCCACTGACAGACGGTCAGCAGACCTGCATATGTTACTTCCACTCACCCTAGGCATCTCTCTGTTTTCCCTCTCCAGGATCTGCAATGTGCCAGCAACCCAGCTTCAGTCATGCAGAAAGAACCGGGCCCTCATGGGTGGGGGTGGAAGAGTGAACAGAGCTGCCTGGCCAGCCTTGACCAGATGGACGGTTAGACTTCCTCCCCTGGCACTGCTGATGGCCGTTGGTCCCTTTATCGCTGTGAGGGTCATACCACGGCTGTTTAGGAAACCATCTCCAGGAAGTCACACCACTTCCAGCTCCCACTGTTCGGGGTGCACCAAGTTACCCCTGTTCAGCAGATCCAAGCCCCAGTGCAGACAGCGGCCATCTTTCTGCTGCTCCTCGCCTCCCCCCTTTAGAGAAGAACATCTGTGGCTGTTCTTCCCCCTTCTCTTTCAGAGAAGATAGAACATGGAGTTGGAAGGACAGAGATTCTGGAAAGAAACCTAGGCAAGAGCAAGGAGTTAAGGTAGAGGACCTAGAGCAGTGTCCCAGAGATTCCCTCAGTCTGTATCCCAGAGCCAGGTCCTTCGCTCACTTGACTAACCCCACACACCAGAAGCTAAAGAGTCTCCTTTTCCACTTCCATCCTCATCCTTGGTTTTTCTACTTAGGTTTAAGAGATGACGGAGAAGGGGGAAGAGGCCTAAGGGGGCCTTTGCAGCTCCCTGATGAGGGAAGCAAACTGAAATGCACATTCTTCGGGAAAGCCATGCTCTGAGCAGGGACAATGTCAGGAGCCTCTTACAGGTGCACCCCATGGTGTCTGGGAAGGACCCTAAGGGGTGGACAAATGCTCACTGTGTTACCTACAGGCACAGAAGACATCTGTACCAGTCAGCGTTCTCCAGGGAAACAGGCAAAAGAATTGATTGATTCGTTGAGTGAGTGACTGGATTAGCTTACACAATGAGGGTAGAGTGGTTCCCCAAGGGCACTTGCAAAGAGAAGGCAGACACTCAGTCTAAGAACTGGAAACTTGAAGGGGCCCCAGCTGGTGCCCACATCTGGAAGCACCCTGGAAAGTCTGGCGTTGAATCTGTGTGGAAGCTGAGGAAACTGTATTCAGATGTTGGTGGGCAGTGGCAGTTAGAGGCACACACTGTGCTCTGGAAGAGTTTTAGCCTGTCCAGTTTTAAGCACAGGCTCTTCCTTCTCCTTTATTCCACCCCGGTCCCCAGCCTATTGGATGGTATCATCCACATATCATTCCCCTCAGACATGACCTGACAGACACACCCACAGCATCTCTTAATCCAGGCAAGCTGACAACCAAGGCTAACCATTACAACATCTGATCATGACAGGCTAGAAGCAATGGCTTCCAGAACAACCCAAAGTATATGACAGACATCTGGGCAGAATCCAAGCACGGGAACCTTCACAAATACCATCAGTGTAACGGAACAGCAGTTATGTGCCAGACACTGTGCTATGTCCTGAGGACAGCAAATGAACAGAGAGAATTCTTCCTTCAGAGGCACCCACAGATGGGCAGGGGCATCTGATGGTGGTATGGCTGATTCTACTATGTCTCTCACACAATCCTAATTCACTGTGCTAAGACAGAGTCGAATACGGTCATTTGTGAATGGATGAGTCCCAGGCGGCTTCAGAGAAGACAGGACATGGAGTTGGAAGGACAGAGCTTCTGGAAAGAAACCTAGGCAAGCGCAAGGAATTAAGGTGGAGGACCTAGAGCATGAGGCCAAAAACAGCAGTAGGTACCAACCCAGAGTATCCTCTAGAGACCTGGATGTTTCTCCCGGAGGGAACCTTACCTGGCCAAGGGAGATCAAGGTCATATGCCAACAGGGCAGAGCAATTAAGACTACAGGCTCTGGAGCTGAATACTCTCCAGGCTGATCCCTTCTGCCACTGGGGGAGCAGTCCAGGCTCTGAACCAGTCTATTAGGTCAAGTCCTGGCCTACCCTCTTCCTAGCCACAAGACCCTGGGCAAGTTTATCCATATTTCCTATGCCCCAGTTTCCTCATCTGTATATGGAAGAAACAATGATGCTCACCTCATAGGCTGTAATGAAGATGGGATGCCCAAATAAAGGGCACAGAGGACTCTCAGCAAATGTTGGCCATGGATACCGCTCCTGGGACCCTCATGTGATCTCCTTTCTTTTGTCCGTAAATTTGGGGTTTGGAAAAGTAAAGAGACAGTAGAGGCCCTCCATGGTGCTGGCCCTTAGTTGGTTCTCCTTAACAGTTGTTGGCTTCTGATTCCCAAAATAATGAAAGCTAACATCATTGCCAGAAGGGGCAAGCTCCCGGCCATGTCCAGGTGAGCACATGTGTAGGTTCAATGACATTTCTGGGCTCAGGCTAAAACTCTGGTGATAGCAGCACTCAGGTCACCATGGAAAAGTTTACATGGCTGCAGAAAGTGTGAGAGTCAACTCTGCTGCCTCCAGCAGTGTGCAGGCAACATGGAGGAGGGGTACAGGCCACAGGCATGCCCACCCAAGAGGCAGCTGCCACTTAGCTCCAGCTTGGGCTTGCCTTGGGTCTTTCTTTCCAAAGAAGCCAGAAAACCAAATATTTAAGTGAAACACATGGCCTTGATTTTGAAATGTTAGTAGCTAACTCAAAAGTGTTGGAAACACTGAGCCAATGGAAC
The DNA here is from genome assembly GCA_007922755.1 of Pedetes capensis. Taxonomy (NCBI): domain Eukaryota; kingdom Metazoa; phylum Chordata; class Mammalia; order Rodentia; family Pedetidae; genus Pedetes; species Pedetes capensis. Next base: position 107,281 of record VMDO01002569.1, on the reverse strand, counting down.
AAACCCTTTCTCAGGTGGCCTACCGGAAACTGATACACAGATTCTGATTTAACAGTACTTTGTACACTAACCCTCATAGATTCCCTGCTCAGTGATCTTTTCTTGAAAAATCTCTAGGATCGTGGTGAAGAAACAGAGCTGGGACCTAGGGTCTCCTGAGCTTCCACAGGATTGGCCCATCACTGGGCACCTCTATGAATTTCTTTTTTATTCTAAGTCACTTCTAGCCACGCCCCCTGACCAAACACTTATCTTCTAAGCTAACATTTACATCATGTTATGTGGTACCAGGCACCATTTTAAGCATTTTGTACATATTATCTCATAGAATCCTTATAACCCACTGAGACCTTCATAAATAAGGAAACTGAGGTGCCCAGATTCACAAAACTCTTACACAAACAGCCAGCATGTGACAGAGACAAGAGGTAGGTCCAGGGAGATGGTTCAGAGTTGGTGCTCATAACCCCACTCCATACCGCCTCTCACCAGCCAACAAGGCTCCCAAGAGCCTGGGTCCTCCAGGGCTGTTGGCCACTTCCTCTAGGCAAAGTGACTCTTCCCTCTCCCTGTGTACATGTAACCCTGTCAGAAACCAGCGAGAGCCACATCTCTTGTGAGTCAGTCAGTATCCCAAGAGCCCAGTACCACACTTGTGGCTAGGGGCCCACTGCTTACCACATTACCCAGGGTCAGACTCAGGGACCAAGTCTCCTGTCCCTCTTGCCCACCTTGCATAGCAGTCATGAGACTGAGCTCACAGTGCCACCTGCAGACAGTCAGCTTCCACTCTACTGTCTCAAGACCATACGAGGATCTGAGCTTCTATGCAGCCCTGGAGCCACCTCCCACCCCCAACCAATAAACCAAACCCTGGCTACAACCCACCAGGTCCCAGGTCTGTAAGGTTGGTGGAAAATGCCAGAGGAAGCTTTGCTCTCATTCCGGAATATTACTCCTGACCCAACACACGCACGCACGCACACACACACACACACACACACACACACACACACACACGCACGTACCAGTGCACACATACGGGCAGCTCCCAGCAGCCTAAGGCCCACGGGCCTGAGAGCACAAGAGAGAGAACAGGGCAGCGGTGGCTCAGCTCCCAGTAGCCCCCGCAGTGCAGACAGACACATACAAAGGCAGATACTCTCAGGACCCCAGAGACATTCTCCAAGGACTGTGCCCATTAATCCACCCGAGTGCCCTGTCAAGAGCAATGGCATCTTTTCCCAGCCCACAGGGATATTTCAACGATTAATTAGATGAACCTAGCCATCTCCGAGGCTCCCCAGGGAGCTGGGTGCATGCATCAAGCCTGTCACAGAGCTCTTAAGGAGTGTGCCTGGGGCCGGGTCTTTGTTCAGCACAGCACAGGACAACTGAGTCAGACAGGTGGGACCACCTCTAGCCCCCCACCTCAGCAGCACACAAGCAGCCAGCTCACTGCTGTTCTGGAAGGCGGAGCCGCCCAGGGCCCTGGGCCCAGGGCCTGCTACAGTCAATCGCAAGGCATGGCCTGGACAGCAGGTAGCAGGAAGCAGGACTGCTTCAGGTTGTCCATTTCTTGTCGTGGCCTTTGGTAGCATACGTTGGAGTGTCCCTGCTCCTGGAAGCCTGCTGGCTTATAAAAGCTTCTTCCACCGCTGACAAGGTGCTGCTGACCCTGGCTTTCACCATTTGCTGCCTTGTTTGGGGCTGACATTTGGAAATGCCATCTATTGAGCACTGACTATGCGCCAGGCATAGTGCTTCACCTTGAGTGCTTCACCTACATTATTTGACTCCATCCTCATTGTTGGGGATTTTTAAAATCTATCCCACAGCTAGGGTCCATCATGACAGCCTGAGGGGCTGACCCCTAATTGACCCCAGGGCCACATCTTACTCACTCACACCAGCCCCTCCCATCGAGTGAGTAAAGATGGTGCCTGGCCAGTCTGACCTGCCCTAACCACCCTAAATTTGATTGGCTCCCCTCAGCATTTCCAGTAAATAACTGTCCCCACCTGGCAGGTATGTCAGTTTACCTGCTGTACCTGTCAGGTGTGTGTCCTGATTGGCTTATCCCAGTCACATGCCCCCTCCGGGACCCTATATAAGCAGGGCTCCCAGACCCCACCTCACCTCACCTTTCTCATCGTCCCTCAACTTCTACCTGGACCCCATCACCTCGACCAGCGCTCCCTACTCCAGCGAGATCTGCAAGCAAGCCGGTGTGATCAAGACCAGGGGCCCCAAAGTGCTGAAGGATTCAATCAAGACATGAAGAGTCTCCCAATTCCTCCCATCCTTGGGAAGGAGGGAGGCAGAGAAGGCGAGCTGCAAGAGGCAAGACCAACTGACCTCCACAGAACATCAGCAGCTGTAGCTGTGCCTTTAAGGCTGAGCTGTTCTAGCACTCAGCCTGCAGCATGGAATGCTGCAGGCTTAGAGCCAGCACTTAGAGAGCAATTAGAGCTCTGCACTTATAAGGGTCGCTAGCTTGTTGCACCCCACCAGGGGAGCACCCAATAAACTTTACCTTCCCTGTTTCACCTATTGAAGCTCTCCTGAAGTCCTCCATTGGCGCCACCAGCCATTCCCAACCCAGTCTAGTGAGTCCCTGATACTCACGGATGTTGTATGTGAGGCTTTATTCTTAACCGGGCTAGAGCCAAACTGCAACACCTCATAAGCACTCCATGAAGTGGATATAATTATCCCCATCACTGAGGAGGGACTGGCGGCTTGGCAATAATACGTGTCAAATAATAGACACGTCCTGCCCTTCCACCCTTTTCTCTTCCCATGAGGCTGCTTCCCCTCCCATCAGATTGCAAGCTCCTTCATGGCAGTGGAGACATTTAAACTTTCTTCCATCCCCTGAACAGGGACCCTGCTAACCTTTGCAGGACTGATCGTTCCAGTGATTGCCACGTATCAATCAATTGGCCTTAATTAACCCTGAGGTGGTCAGCATGTGGCCAACCAACCAGGTGATCTGCGTCCCTGTATATCCTGTGAAGTAACTTAATTGCCAAGAAAAGGCCCTGCTTAAGATGTACATTAATTATCAGAAAATTTCACCAAGCGTTTTTCCCTCGTTCCCTTTAGGGATAACCGAAGAACTGAGGCTCTGAGGAAACCTGCACCACTGGGCTTACAGGACCTGGAGTGTGCTGTGGGGCTGACCCCAGGGCTCTTGCTGGAAACAGCCAGGTTAATCACCTGCCAAGGCACAGGGGTCAAATTGGGGCCCAAGGGAGGCTCTGCTGGCTCCACGGAATGTGACACTGAGGACAAAGCACAGAGGCCTCACCTTTGGTAGCATAGGCTTCCGCAATCATCCGCAGCCTGTAGGGAGGGACGGCTGTCAGCGGCAAGTCGTCAAGGCCCACCTGGGCATAAATGTTCAGGGCTTCCTTGTAATCTCCTTCAACGTAATTCAACTTGGCCAGGATCAGATTGGATTCTTGTAGGAATTCTGACTAGAAGGAAAATGAGAGAAAAAACATTTTCCTACAATATTATGTGTGATGCCTCCCTGCCCCAAGGCCCAGCCATCTGCTGCCATAAAACCCATAGCCCCCCACAGGAAAGCCTGTATATGAATGGCCAGAGCAGGACCAAAAAGTGCAAGCAACTCAAATGTGATCTAGCCATAAAATGGGATATTACTCAGTCACAATAAAGGGAAGTACTGATAGCTGTTACTCCCAAAACATACCAAGTGAAAACGCCAGTCCCAAAAGGCCACATGAACCCATTTATATGAAATGTCCAGAGCAGCCCTATGGGAAGAGAACAGGATGGAAGGGCAGGACATGCATATTATTTGACACGTATTATTGCCAAATTATTGCCAAATCTATAGAGTTAAAAAGAAATTAGAGTGCCCACTGAGGGGCAGGGGAAGTAAGAAGTGGCTACTAATGGTTACAGAGTTTCTTTTGGGGTGATGAAAATGTTCTAGAACTGATCACAGAGATGGCTGTAAAACTTCATGAATACATCAAAGGTACTGGATTGTATGGCTTGCGATTTGTATCTCAGTGAAGCTGTTATGAAAGAACAAAACAAAATGAAACCCCTGTGGCTCCCCTCAGGCCTCTGCGCTGGGCTGGGCCAAGCAACCTGAGCCACATGAGCACCTGTATCAGAACTGGGAGCTGCCCTGCCATGCAAGGGAGTCCTGCCCACACCACAAGGCTGAAACCTGAAGAAGCCACACAGAGGCTTTCCTGAGGGGCAGAGCCAGGGCTTGCTCTCCTTCCCACCATTCAAGCTGGTGAAGCTGAGGTTACTGACACGGGCCTTCCCTGAGGCTGAGGGCTACAAGGGCTCTGAGAGGCCACTTTCCTCCCTACCCTCCAGTCCACTTACCAGCCTCAGCCTCTTCCCTCAAACCTCATTGGCTGGAAGAAAAGAGGTGCCCTAGCCATCTGGATAAGGGAACACATCCAGCACCCTGTCCCAGGCCCTCTCCTCAGAGTATATGTGATCCCCGGCTACATTTCTCAGCAAGAGGCCGATGTGAGGCTGCACCGCTCTATACCCTGTGGCTCTGGGGGGTGGGCAAGACAAGGTCACCAGGCAGAACACAGCAGAGCAGCCATGCCAGCCACAGTTCTTGGTTTCTAGGCCAAGGAAGGGCAGGCCACCCTGGAGGGCACAGTAGGATGGGTCACGAGGACAGAACGCAGCAAAAGGCTTTAGGAGTGGCCCAAGAGAGAGGCACCTAGGCAAGAAATTAGAACTCTACCGAGAGAGACCAAAGAAGACTTGAGAAGGGAGAAAAAGAGCTAAGAAGCAGCCCCCACCACAGGGGTTCTGCACGAGCACAGGCCCAGGCCAGTGTACTTTGGAAAAGCATCCTAAGGGACTCTGGGATGCCTTGTCTCCTTTCTGAGCCTCTAGGAGTTGGTTCAGCAGGGACAAAAGTTCCCTCTGGGAAGATGAAAAAGTCTCGAAGATGGAGGGGGTGATGGATACCCAGTAATGTGGAAGTATTTAATGTCACTAAACTATGAACTTAAAAATGGGCAGGATCATAAATAATTTTACGCTATGTATATTTTACCACGAGAAAAAATAGTCTAAAAACAAAAAAAGGAAATTGAAAGGCTGATGGAAAATGGGCTTGGAGGAAATTACGAGTCCACAGATGCAGGATGGACACCCTGGAAGGGCCTTGCTGGGGGAACAGCAATGAACAGTGAGAAGCAGCTTGGCCAAGGCCACTAACAGCACTGTCAGAGAGCTGGGGGTGCCTTGCTCATGATAGGCACAATTTTCTTGTCGTAAATCAGAAGACAGGTCCCCTGATTCTTCATCTAGGGCTCTTCCTATCACCCTATGTTGCTGGCTTACTCTGCTGTTTCCATTCTCAGGTCACTTGAGACATGCTCGACTAAAGGTCAAGGAAAGAGGAAGTTTCACATTAGCCAAAGCGAATGGAATAATACACCCAAGCAAAAGCAGTGGACTGAAGCGTTCTTTATGAAGTGGGGGAAACTGGGTGTGGGGGTACGTGCCTGGTACCCCAGAGACTTGGGAGGCTGAGGCAGGAGGATCATGAGCTCGAGGCCAGAGGCAGCCTACATAACTTACGGAGACCTTATCTCAGGACAAAAAATAAAAAATGGGCTGGGGGTGCAGCTGGGGGAAGGGAGGTAGTTCAAAGTCACCTCTCTAAGAGCCACAGTCCATTCAAACCTACAGAAACTGGGCCAGGGTCACACAGCAAGCCGGCAGCAGGCATGAGTTTCCAATATAGTCGCAAAAGGTAAAGCCAGAGAAAATACGGCTCCTGGAGGCAGGAGGTAGGAAAATATGCACAGGCAAGAGTAGAGAAAGGCCAGAGGAGCAGCTCCACAGAACTCTGATAGGAAGAGAAGAAAAATGAAAGCAGCCCATCAATGACAAGAAAAGCCAGAACTTCCGACATTCACAGAAGACTGTCTGTCCTCAGGAGAAAATGCACCTGGGAAGAAAGGGGTCCTGAAGACAAGCAGGATGGGGCCAGGATGCCTCTTGGCCACAGTGACCTCAGAAAGCAGGAAGGGCCAGACTTTGGTGGAGAGTCAGAGGAGAGACAGGGTGAACAAAGGAGAGGTGGCCCCGTGAAAGGCACACGGGGATGAAAAGGGGCTCACAAGAAGGAGCTGGGCGCAGTGGTGCACGCCTGAAATCCCAGCGGCTTGGGAGGCAGAGGCAGGAGGAATCACAAGTTCGAGACCAGAGGCAGTCTGCGTAATTTGGCGAGACCCTGTCTCAAAAAAGTAGAAAGAAAAATGGGCTGGGGGTGAAGCTCAGTGGTCCAGCACTTGCAGAGCATGCCAGTGCGAGGCCCTGGGTTCAATCCCCAGTAGCACAACAACAAAAGAAAGAACAAAGGAAGGAGAGGCAAGGAAGTGGGAAAGGGAACTGAGATTGGCAATGGAGATTGGAATCCAGAGCAGAGAAACACAGGGGAGGACCCTAAAATGGCCTGGGCTGGGCCAGGAAAGAGGGTCCTTGCTCAGGCGGGGAGAAGCTCCTGGTCCCTCCTATGCTGAGGCAATGCTAGGTCTGTCAGCAGCAGCTCTGGGCCACAGCAGCCTGCTACATTCATGAGCCACATGATTTAGGCAGGAAATGGTGCACTAACGACACTCCTGACTAACTTCTCTCTTTTCTAGAGCAGGACCAAACGTCAGGTTGAGGTCTGGGGCATATACGAGGCTTTGCTTCAAGTACCTGGGAAAGATATGTCACTGCAGATCTCGTCAAAGAGACGCTATGGGCTGGAAGCCCCACAGGGTCAGCCTCCTTCCTAACCCTGCACCGTCCACAGCAGATGATGCCAGCGGCCCCGCACTATTCCCCCTTTGTCCTAGAGGCGCATGGTACCTTGAGGTTCCCTCGGTCCAAGGCGGCAGTCAAATGCTTGCGGACCTCGGTCAGCTGGGGCCTGGGGCCTCGGGGACTGGCCCCCTGCCGCAGGGGGCGCTCCTTCAGGTGCTGCTCCAGCTTCGACTCCCCGAGGAGGAGTTCTGCCATGTCATCTGCCAAACAAAGTGACACGCTAAGTGGCAGCAAGGCCTATGCGCCAGGAAGCCTCAAGGATCGCAGAAGCACACACTCCCAGGCTGCAGGCATCTGGCAAGGCCGTTCTGGAAACTCGTAAGCTTAGATCAGGTCTGAGTGGGCACCAGCTTACACTGAACCCTGTTCATTAGCAAGGGATGTTCCGGCAGCATTGGTTCAAGCACTCAGTCATTTCTTTGTCACACATTCACTGACTCCAGAGAGATGGGCACATATCCACATGGAAAGAGTTCAAGTTCAGTTGGGAGAAAACAGAGCTATCTTGTGACAACACATAGTACGATGTTATAAAATGCGCACAAAACCCAGTGTGATGTATTTCCAAGAGAGTGTAGTGAGATCTCCTGGCCTTCCTGTGGTCTATGGCCTCAGACATGGACATGAGCCAGTGGAACATCTATACAGTTAGACTCTTAGAGCACATCTGTGTCAAAATGACCTTAATCCATGCAGTCTTTCTGTCTAAAGGTCAAAACTATACAGACCTAATGTCTGGGAATATTGGTAGCAAGTTTTCACTCCCCAAAGTATGTCCATTATTTAGAATAGTTATAACTGTGTGCATGTCCACGTTGGCTTGTTACTTTGCATAAAAAGCTCACACCGGGTGCATCTCTTTGGAATTCACACATCCAGACTATTCTGAGGGAACCCAGAACAATTCCTACACCAGCCTGAGCGTGAGCTATTTCTCTGTGATGGACAGAACATTACTATAATTGTAACAAATACAAAATCAGTTGTAAAAAGGTCTAGAAGGATGACTCAAGCTGTGATAGCAGTTATTTTTGGGGACCTCAACTGGGGTTAATGGCCAAAATGGACTCTAGCTATATCTGTTTAACACTCTGGTTCTAGACAGAACACCTTTGTCTACTATGTATGCAATTTGTAATTAATTGAAACAGAAATCACTAAGACCCACTGAGATTCTGGGTGGTCAGCCAACCAAATGCAGAGCACTAAAAGAGCCTCTCTCATGTCTTGGTATCCATCAGTCGACCCAAACTGCCCTCAGCAGTGCGCTGTCTGTGTCTTCGAAAGCTAAAATAATTTCTTAGAGATGAGACTAGAGTCTTAGGAGGAGCCAACTAACACCATAACGGGGCTAGGTTAGGTTACTGAACACAAGAATTCCTAAAACGTTCAAAAAGGAAAAGCAAATTCCCTGTAATATGGAGAGAAAATTGGGTGGCCCATAGCAGCATCCAACACCAGAGGACACATATAGAGGGTGCAGGACACAGAGAGGCAACCACACAGATGGAACCAGTAGAAACACCAGACAGGCAGGAAGGAGAGCAAAAAGCAACATCCCCCAGAAACAAGAGGCTTTCTTGAAAAAAGGAAATCTTTCTTCACATTATGTTTTCCAAAGGCAGTTTATATTTCACACTGACAGACAGCATATCTCAATTCAAGTCTGCCGCATTTCAAAAGCTCCCCGTGGCTAGTGGCTACCACATTGGACAAGAGTATGATCACTGCTTATAGAATAGTATCTAAATGCTTACCTCTCTATCTGCCTATGACCCTATAAAGATGTCTAAAATAATTGGCATCTAGCATAAAAAACAGGACTTTCTGAATAACGGAATTTGGATCATTTAAAAAATTTTTATCTTCATAGCTTGAATTATTTATATCGAGCAGGTCATCTTACATTATTTTTAGACCAAAAAAATGCGACTGCTCCTTACCGGGAGTTTCTGCATCAGGATATGAATTGTGGTTAGTTCTGTGGTAAGATTATCGATCTATGCTGAACGTTTTTTCCACATATTTTAAATTTCCCAAAAATAAAATAGAACATGAGATTCTGAATCTTAGCATTAAATATTAGTTTGTCACTGTGACTTTGGCCCAACGACTTTGCCTCAGCATTCTGGGGGACAAGCCTAAGAAAGTGCCTCTGTCTGCCGGCACTGAGGATTCCTCCCTCACTCCCCATGATCTCACCCCTCAGCCTGCCTCCCTGCTGCAGGGCCACCCTACATTTGGAAACAGCTGCCTGGGACAGAATCCCCTGGGCCAGGACAAAAACAGCAGACAGGACCCAGCTACCCAGCCACCATGGGGCTGGAGGCACATGACTCACTCTCTGGGAGGGTGAATCCCTCATGTGTGACCTGGGAGCCACAGCACCAGGTGGACTGGGCTCCCAGAGGGGACTGCTGCGTGCGGCCCCAGTGAGTACCCTCCGGGGCGGCCGAGGCCAGCTGGAAGGGTGCTCGAGCTGAGGGAACAGCAGGGCAGAGGCCAGGAAGGATGGAGAACAAAGCAGTAGGAGAGCAGGGGGTGGGCAGACGAGCCCAGGACGCGGCTGGAGAAGCAAGCTGGGATCAGAACGGGAGACAGGATGACGTCCAGAGCCCTCAGCACGGGAGACAGGTGCCGGCCACGTCCCCATGTCTGCTCCCAGCCTTCGCCACTCAAGGGCACCCGGGGGAAGCTCTTCACCACTACCCGGGGAACACCTACCAAGGCACCACTGACCTGGCTCGCCATGTGCCCAGGCCAAACCTCCTCCAGCTGCCCCAGGAACCACGGGCGCCCTGACCTGGGTGTTCATTACCCGTCTGGCCCTTCTAGCCTGAGGGAAGGACCTGCGTTCATTCTTTCTGCATCCCACGCCACGCACACCATCTGGCACTGAGTCAATGCCCAATAAACGCTGAGTTCGTGGGATGACAACAGAGACATCGGGACTGCGTCCTCCAGGGCCCAGCCTGTTGCTGCCTGGGGCAGTCTGCTAGCTGGCCTGGATATCCATCCCCCTCGCTCCTCTAGGAGTCAAATTCCCATGGGGCTGCCCACTACCTCCACCCTTCCCAAGCTCCTCGGGGGAAGATTCGCAGGTGACTAGGTCACAGCCACAGGGACACGAGCTTTGTGCAGCCTCCCCAGTCCTCCTCCCCCTGCCCCTGGCTGGAAGGAGTCCGTGCTGAGGGCACATCTTAGGCCGCAGGACAGAGGCTAGCGAGGATGGCTGGGCAGCATAACACAAAAGCCCTGCTGCCCAACACCCAGGGGCACCAAGGAGCCCCGCACTGCTGTGACCAGTCATTATGTGCGGAACATTAACTTCTCTCTTGTTCTTGCTGAAGTCACTGCTATTCTGACCCTCGTTATGGAGGTCAAACTGGCTTCCTAACCAGATCTCCCAGCGGAGAGAGAGGATTCCAGTTGAGAGCCACTGTCTGACCCCACCCTGCCCCCAGTTCACTGGCTTCCAAATAGAATTCTGCAGAATAGAAACAGTTGCCCCGTTTCACTGATTTTACATCCTAGGCATGAAAAATTTTTATTTAAACAAAGAGACCCACAATTAAGGAGAACCGACAAGCACTCCTAGAGTGCTAGGTCAGATTCACATCCGATGCCCGGGAAAGGCACAGGAGTCTGAATGCCAGGATACGGAGAGGCCAGCCAGCTCCAGCAGGGACACCTGGGAGTGGGCAGGCTGTGGAAAGTTTCCATTTGAAGAAAGCAGCTTTCCTCAGAATCAGGAGACAGTCTCCAACCCTCCTGATCCCCATCCCTCCTGGAGGTCCCAGTCTCTCAGGACCACTCAGTGTGACGTGCGCTCTAAGGAAGTCGTGTACAGTACTGGCACAAGAAGAGAGGAAGACACAGCCTTCCCAGAATGTACGTGCTGGCCAGGGGGAAGATGTGGGGAAAGGCATTCCAGGCGGAAAGAACAGAACGTGCCAAGGCACGACACAGCCTAGGCATCTGAGGAACCCAAGTCACTCGTCAGGGCCAAACCTGACAAATCTCAGAGTTTGGAGGGAGGAAAAGGGGTCCCAACGGGGGGTTCTCGCCAAGTGGGTTTGGCTCAGTTTCTCAGTTCCAGAGGGGCTGCACACTCTGGACGAAGAGCACATGATCTATCTTGAAATCTAGCGTCCTGGCTGCAAAAGCGATTTTCGAAAGTTCTTAAATTTCTAAACTCCAATCTAATCTCCCAAATGGGATTTTTGTTGTTGTTGTTGTTGTTCCCCTTCAAAAAAGGCAAATTCCAGAGCCAGGTGTGGTGGTGCATGCCTATAATCCCAGGGGCTCGGGAGGCAGGAGGGTCACAAGTTCAAGACCAGAGGCAGTCTGTGTAATTTAGCGAGAACCTGTCTCAAAAAGTAAGAAAATGGGCTGAGGGTGCAGCTCAGTGGTCTAGCACTTGCAAAGCATGCAAGTGCGAGGCCCTGGGTTCAACTCCCAGTACCACCAAAAGAAAAAAAAAAAAAAAACAGGCAAATTCCCTGCCACTTATTCTCCCCACCAGGAGGGCAGAGAATTAAAGATATCAAGAGCTCTGGGATCTTTCAGAGGCTGTGGGACTGGGTTCTAATAATGGAGAAGCACTGAGTGGATGAACCAATGCTTGCTGAGCATTGCCTGCACTTGATAGGAGCCTGTCCTGTCGTCCCCAGTTCAGAATCTACTGACAACAAAAGAGATGTCACCTAACCAGCTCTAACTGCCCAATAACGTGTCCAGCTACAAGCTGGGGCAGTGGGGCAGGAGGGAAAAAAGTCCCCCTGGGAAGCACCTTTCGGGGCTTAAATGAGGCTGCAGAACCTAGCTCCCCAGGGACCTGCCCAGGGCTATAGCCTGAGGAGAACAGAGACACTAGCGAGGCCCCTGGCTGAGGAGAGTGCAGTTGTGAGTCCCAGGAGCACAGGGCTCAGGCTTTTAGCCAGAGCCCCACAGCTGGCACACACAAAAAAGGACGATTCAGACAGGAACTAGTTCCTTGGTGTCCTCTTTGCCACCCAGCAAAGACAGCCAGGTTCTCCACTTCTCAAGTCTCACACGGAGTCTATCTCCTCACTTATTTGGCTTCCTGTAAGTCATGGGTGGGGCTAGGATTTAGCTCAGTTGGTAGAGCTCTGCGCTGCAGTCTATGAGGTCCTGAGTTCAATTCCCAGCACTGCAAAAATGGGAGAAGGGCCTGGCAATCCACTCCCAAGGCAATCCCGGAACAGTCAGCCATCAAAAACCCTATGAGGGTCACTATGAGTCAGACACCACTTGACAGCACCTAACAATAACAACAACAAGTCATGGGTAACTTGGTATTTGCAGTACATATGATGCCCCTGCTCCCCAAGAGTGCTGATAGGAAATCAGACAGTCACATAGAGTTGGCAAGAGTATAAATGGGCATAAATGTCTCCAGGGGCATTCAGCAATTTCTGTGCAATGATTTATATACCTGTGCCATCTGACCTAGGAATTCCAGTTCCACTTACTCATATATATGTGCACCCTGGAGCACAAATTCACAGGTAAAGAAGTGCTTACTGCATACAGCCCTACTGGGAAGGGTAAAAGACAGAAAACAATCCATGGGGTCCCGGGCAGTGGACCTGGCCAATGAACTGAGGTGCACCCCAGGCAATGGAACACAGAGCACCCATTAAACAAATGAAACAGTCGAAACACAACTCCATAGGAGACTGAATGCATACATAATCTATGTCTTCACCCTTCTTGAGTCCACGTTTTGTGGCCTTACTCACTGACCCTGGGCTTGGTTGTGCTGACCAAATGGACAGTAGAAACTCTTCACGCACACAGAGGCTTAGAAAAGGGCTGACTCACTTCCTCTCCCCTCTTGCTCTGTGACCACCATGTCAACATGTTTGAGCCAAGCCAAGCTACTGCAGGAAGAAAGGCCACATGAAGCTGAGCGGAGTTGCCCTACTCAAGGCTCCAGACGTGAGAACTCAGCTGAGAGCAGATGCACGAGGGAGCCACAGATGCATCATGATAAATAGTGAAAGGGGGTTGTTGCAAGGCACTAAGTTTGGGCTGAAGTGAAGAACGACTTTCACTGAATGTATCTCACTTTTGCATCATCGTAAAGTTGAAAAATCACAAGTTGAACCATTATAAATTGGGGGCCTTCCGTAGTATAAAAAATAACCTCCTTCCTACACGTCTCTTGGGAGAAGGACCTGGCAATCCACTCCCAAGGCAATCCCGAAACAGTCAGCCATTGAAAACCCTATGAGGGTCGCTATGAGTCGGGTACTGACTCGATGGCACACAACAACAACAAAATGTCTCTTGTCCTCTCGCTTCCTTTCACTGACACAGCCCCTCTGGACTTCTGTGGGGATCTTTTCAGAAATGTTCTGTCTGTCTGTGTGTTAGGTAGCTAGCCAGGCATTAACAGGCAATATGGCAGAAAAGGGGATTGAAAATGGCTTCTGCTCTTTGGCCATGATGAATGAAGCCGTGTGCGTTTCCGAGGACACTGGAAGTACATCTTCTAATGGGTCTCACACACCATCCAAGTACTTGAGCCATTTACAAAACAAAGACCCTAGGTCCAAGTCACACTAGGCACCCAGGGCTGATATCACACTGGGCATGCCCTAGTTTGAATAAGACTAGAGGGAACATGGGCTGGGATTTAGCTCAGTTGGTAGAGGGCTGCAGTGCAGTCTCCAAAAATGGGAGAAGGGCCTGGCAACCCACTCCTAAGGCAATCCCGAGACAGTCAGCCATTGAAAACCCTATGAGGGTCGCTATGAGTCAATACGGACTCGACGGCACCTAACAACAACAAGAGGGAACATGCACCCATACTCTCTTCTCCCACAAGCTCTCTCTTCTTCCACTCCTCTCTTCCTTTCTCTCTGCTTGTCTGCTCTTCTCTCTCCAACGTACACGTCTCTCCCTTCTCTTGGGTCTTTCCTCTTCTCTATCCATGATACTTTTCCTTCTAAAATCCTGCTTAATTGTAGCTGGGCGCAGTGGCGCATACCTGTAATCCCAGCAACTGGGGAGGCAGAGGCAGGAGGATCACAAGTTTGAGACCAGAGGCAGTCTGCATAATTTAGCGAGGCCCTATCTCAAAAAAAGTAAAAAAAAAAAAAAAAAAGGGCTGGGCATGTAGCTCAGTGGTCCAGCACTTGCAAAGCATGCAAAGGTGAGGCCCTGCATTCAACCCCCAGTACCACAAAAAAAAAAAAAAAAAAAAAAAGCCTGCTTAACTTTCCTGTTCTCTCTGGCTTCTGACCTTCCCCTGGGGAATAGAAACATATGCTCATACTGAGTTACCCTGGGAACAAAGGTTTTCCATGTTACTTTGCAGATCAGCCTAAGCTTCTCCAGGAGCCTCAATCTTCCCAGTAATTAGTTGTTAAAGCTGTACTATTTGTGTGTGTGTGTGTGTGTGTGTGCGTGCGTGCGTGCGTGCGTGCGTGCGTGTGTGTGTGTGTGGTAGTGGGGGTTGAGCCCAGGGCCCCACACTTGCATGCTTTGCAAGTGCTGGACCACTGAGCTGCACCCTCAGCTCCTTTTTTTTTTTTTTTTTTAAGCTTTGAGACAGGGTCTCGCTAAATTACGCAGACTGCCTCTGGTCTCGAACTTGCTATCCACCTGCCTCTGCCTCCTGAGTTGCTGGGATTACAGGCATGCATCACCATGCCTGGCTTAAAGCTATACTATCTTTAACAAAGCTTATCTATACCCTCTACTATAACTTCTGAGTTGAGTACAACTTCTTTTATATGCCCAATACAAAGACCAAGGGTTCACTGCCGGATTCCTGGACTTATTATACTCCAGACCCACCTACCTGTGCTCGCCACACATCTCCCAGATAACACGTATACCTAAGGAAGTATTTCACACTAATGACATCCCACACACCCTGTTTTGTATCTTGCTTTTCTTACCTTCTGTCTTTGACTTTGTCCCAGAGAAAGGGGAACTCTTCAGGCTAAGGTAGAGGAACTGGGCTGCAGCTGCCACTCCCAGTGACAGCTACACAAACCAGTTAACTTAAAAGGAAGAAAGATGACCCATGTGTCCTCATCTCAACCCACAGAAGGTTTCACACAACCTCAACCATCACCTCAGAGCAGAGCGAGGTGTGTTACGTCGGTAGTCACTCCTGAGGGCCCTCGTCTCATTCTCCTTGGGCCGCCAGCCTCTCACAGCCAACACTCCAGGTCCTCGGCATCCTCCTGAGGATGTGGCCATCTGCCATTCCTGAGGGAGCCCAGACAAACTGTGCCACCCTGCCACATCCTGCCAAATCCCAGCATCATTCAGGACATACTTCCAGGCCTCCTAGGGCCTCCTAGAACCCCTTCCCCCAGCTCTGTCAGCTAGAGCTAATAGCTGACACATACCTCACAGCACCCAGCAAAACCTCACATGGAGTCCCTAATCAGGACTCCACCTGTCACCAAGAGAGGTGAGGTCTGCCCTCCCATTCCAGACAGGGAAGACAGAGACCGCTAAGAGTGCAGGGAACTAAGCAGGGTGAGGTGACTGTGACTAGTGTCTTCTTTACAGTGAGTGGTCAGGTCAGGAAGACTGTGAGGAGAGGGTGCTTGAGAGGATGAAGCAGAGTTGGGAACGCAAAAACCTGAGGGAAGAGCAGTCCAGGGAGGGGCAGGCTCAGGAACCAGGCCCAGCAGGATGGCTGTGTGGTACTCGGGGGAGGCCTGGTGAGGGTGGAGGGTGCTGAGGGGCTGGCGTGCATTCTAAGTACAAACAGAAATCTGGGAGGGTTTGTAGGTAGGGGCCTGAAATGTCCTGGTTTAAGTTTCTAAAAGTTCCATCTGTGGGGAATGGACTTGGCTGTGGGGGGGCGGGGCAGAGACAAAGACAGAAATGGTTAGAAGGTGACTGAGTCATCAAGGGAGGGGTGATAGCACCTTAGATAGGAACACAGTGAGAAATAGTTCAGAAAAGCAGAAATAGACTAAGTGAGGACAGAGTTTGGAGGCAAAAATAAACAAGACTTACTAAGGGTTGAAGGTGTGGCAGATAGAATAATGGTCCCAAAGAAGTCCACATCCTAACCTCTGTGAATACGTGTGTTACATGTGGTGAAATGGACTTTGCAGATGTGACTAAGGGTCTTGAGAAAGAATTATCCTGGATTGCCTGGGTGGGCCACCGGGTCCTTACAAGAGGGCAGCTGAGGCCCGGCATCAGGGGAGGAGATGTAAAGACAAAAGCAGGGGGAGGGAGGCAGGCGACAAACTGCTGGCTTTGAAGACGGAGGAAGAGGCCACAAGCCATGCCACATCCCAGCCTTGAGAATCTGGGCAAAGCAGGGACACAGATCCATCCCTGGAGCCTCCAGAAGGAATGCAGGCAGCCCTGAGGACACTTGATTTCAGCCCAGTGAGACCCACTTCCAACCTCTGATCTCCAGAATGCTGTTTTAAGCCAGCCAATGTGGGACAGCTCGTGAGAGCAGCCACGGGAAGCTAATGCATGGCAGATGAGGACTGCAGAGGGCTTAAGGATGAATCGTCCACTGCAGGCTACATCGTGGTGGCCGGCAGCACCATGTCACCATCTACTGAACTCAGGAGGGAATGAAGCCAAGAGTTCTGCTCTGGCAAAGCTGAACGTGTGATGACCTTCGGTGTCGAGGCAGAAAACTCATGTCCAAACCAGAGCTGGGGGAGACTGAGTAGGAAGGCGTAGGAAGAGAAACCAGGACGGGTCTGCTACAGAAACCAAGATTAGGCAGTGTCTCCAGGTAGGTTAAAAGCAGCTAGAGCATCAAGTCAGATAAGAACACGGTGGAATCCACTACATTTAACTATAAGGAGGCAACATCTGAGGGTGACTTTGACCTGTGTGTTCTCCATGGGGGTAAAGGGGCTGAGGAGATGGTGGATATGTGGGCAGGCAGGTAGTTGCTGTGACAGGAAACAGGGAGCTGGGGCAGTGGCTAGCCGGCTGCGGTGGGGGTAAGGAAGCTTTACCTAGGCAGTGTAGGCATCAGTTGTGCTGAGGGAACAGTCCCAGAGAGGGTGGAGAGAATGGCGCAGCAGTGCAGACCTGAGAAGGAGGAACAGAAGGGCTGCTGGGCAGAAGCGAAGGGCTGTTGACTTTGGAAGGAGCTGAAGCCCTGCAGCAGAGACAGGAGGGAAGGCTGGCAGATTCAAGTAGGAAATCAAGGAGCGTCCTCCATCAACAGGAGCCAAGGTCATGAGCTAGGAGTGAGAGGGAGCAGGGAACAGAAACCCACGGGCCAGCAGCGGTGCTCCCAGGCCTGTGGCCATCGGTCGCACATGGCCAGTAGGGCTGACAGGTTTCCCCAGCACCAGGCCACCACGCGGAGCAGGCACAGACAGGCAGTGGGACAGACTAGGGCAGCAGCAGTGTCAAGCGGCAGCTGGACAAGGGAAAACACCTGTGGTACACAACACAGATTTGTTTTCCCCTACCTGTTTCAGAATGTAAGTCCTATCATGTTGTTGTTGTTGTTGTTAGGTGCCATCGAGTCGGTATCTGACTCATAGCGACCCTCATAGGGTTTTCAATGGCTGACTGTTTCGGGATTGCCTTGGGAGTGGATTGCCAGGTCCTTCCCCCAGTCCTATCATGTGCTCCCTCTGAAATCCCTCCAAGCTTCCCCTCCCCCACAGTAAAGGCCAAAATCCTGATAACTTATCCCTTTAGCTCTCACCGCCATCCTGTCCTCTCTTGTTCATGCTCTATTGCCGGGGCTCAGCATATAGTTGGTGTTCAATCAGTATTTTTGGAATGACTCAATAGACATGTCTCAATAGACAGGTCCATCCAAGTACCTTGGTCTCAGAAGACTCAGCTCCTCCACAGCTTCCCAAGCAAGTGTGGCCATGATTGCTGACTAAAATCCAGTCCTTCCCCTTCCTACCTCAGGGCTCTTACTGGCCAATCCCACCCCAACTACCTTTGTTTAAACTGTGACACAGGTGGCAGGGCCTGGGGATTTGGAACTTCTGACTGAAAAGCCAAGAAGGCAAAAGTCAAAGATTATGGGTCCCAAAAGAGGTTGGCAGAAACGACCTAGAAAAATCTTGGTAGCCAGAGTCCAGGCTTCATGGCAAGGCCTCCTCCCCACACCCACGTCCAGTGCAGAAGCTGGAAGAACAGGATTGGGGAGGGCGGTGTGGGAAAAGAAGACAGCGATTCCCCCGCGCTGGCAGGATAGGGCAGCGTGCTGGCCACTCACACTTGCCCATGCATGACACTTCCCCAGAGAAACCTAGCCTAAGACAGGAAAAGGTCACCTGAAAGTCAGTAGCCTGGAATTGGCCTGGCCTGTCCCCAGAGCTCAGAGGGGAGGAAGTGACTGCAGGGCAGGGGACATGATCAGACCAGCCCAGGTGCTCAGGAATGGCCCTCCAAGGGAGCCAGCGCTGCAGACAAGGTAAGCACGCCCACCTGGAGCCAATGCCTCTCCTGAGGAGCCAAAGCTGCCGTCCAGGGCCTGCCCTCAAGGAGCACAGCCTGCAGGGAATGGGAACCACGAGGCCTGGCCTGGCCATGGGACACTGAGAAGAGGGTCAGGAGCCGTGACAGCAGGGCTGGGTCTGAGGAACCCGCCGATCCAGGTACAACTTCTCCAGTGGGACTCCAGGCTAGAAGGGAACACCACCCAGTTAGGAGGGTGGTGGGAAGAGGCAGGGAGGGGATCCACAGAATAGAGATCCTATTTCCCCAGGCCTCCAGCCTAAGACTCAGAGGACAGTCAACTCTCCTGGCCCGGGGGTTTAGGGAGGGAAAGTGGCCCTCCGGGCAGGTCCTGGGCCCAGCATTCCACCAGGATGACCTTGCCGCTGGCCAGCACGGGAGAGAGCACTGCTTCTCCACAGGCTTCCAATCTGCAATGGCCATGGGGAGCGGTTCCTCCCAGCACAGGGTGAGCAGCCAGAATGGGCAGAGGGAAGAGGGGCAAGGAGGGCAGCAGAGGGGACTGAGCATACACTCTCCTGAGCTGGGGAAGGCCACTCAGCAGTAGCCCACCCTACAGTTTTATGGGGGCCACAGGAAGAAAAGGTCACGGGCATCTAGTCCAGCCTCAACAGCAATCCACCAAGCAGGACGGCCCAGAGCTCCAGGCGAGCAGGGCCACTCAGTGACCCCAAGGATGATACCAACAGTCTTGCATGAGAGACCAGGTCTCAGGTGGACACCCCGGCCTCTAGGCCTCCACAGCCCCACCCCCTACCACTCCCAACCCCGACCAGAGCAGGGTCTGCTGGGTCTCTCTGCATCTGGCTTGAGAAGAGGTGGGTCTTGGGGGTCATTCCAGGGCCACAGGCCAGCAGCTGGCCACAGCAGGTGTTCTGTAAATGTTTCAGGAGTAGATGAATCCGAGAAACTTCCTCAAGGGTAGGGGCCAACTTGTTCATTTAATCATTAATTGTGCACCAGCCGTATGCCTGAATTTGTTACTGGTGCTTAAGATACATTAATGCACAAACCAGCAAAGAGGCCCTGCCCTTGTGGGCCTGACAGTCTAGCAGTCACATTCTTGTGTGTCCTCATGACGCACACACCAGCCCACATCCTATGTTCCCCACAGTGCTGAGTGACTGGCTGGAGGAGGGCTGTGGAGTCTGTCTGCCATGGGTCCAAGCCCTAGTCTGCATTTACTAGTTTTGTGACCAGCCAACACCATTTGCCCTCAGCTTTGGGCTTTTGCCACAATTGGGCACCACAAAAAACACCGGCTACATATCTTGTTACATTCGTTATCACTGCTATTACTGTCCTTCTCCTTCCCGTCACCTTCACCCACTGTGAAGAACCAGGCATCTGGACCCTGTTACCCGCTTCCCTACACAATACTTCTGATACAGCTGCTGCCGGAAACTACATATCTCCTCACTCCTCAGAACAACCCGTGCATGCGTGGGCAGAGGGAGGCCCATCCGGGGAGGAACTCCTGCAAGGCCACCCGGCAGGCCGAGCTGGGGCCTGAACCCAGCCTAGCAGAGCATCACCCATAGCTCTCCCCAGCACCTGCATTCCTGGCCCTTGCAGAAACTCCTCCATCTTCATGGCAGGCAACTTCCCCTGACGGCTGCCTCGCTTGCCCAGAGCAGAGGGGCTTTGGTGCTAAATCCAGGAAAGTCTCAGGCCACCCCAACATTACTACCCTGCCTGATCTCTTCCTCCTGATGCTCTGCCAGGCCTTACCCACTGCCACCTAGGCCCACCCTGGCCTCAGCCCCCAGTAACCCAGCTGCACCCTGTGCGACTTCTGCCACTGTCACTGTTCTCCTGAGACTGCAGCAACACATTCTGCCTCATCATTGGCCATCGGGTCTCAAGTCTGGTTCTCAGACTCCCCGCAGCACAACCATCTGGAGCACCAGCTAACAGTCCTGCTTCCTGACCCCAAGCCCACTAACACCTCCGGAAGCAGAAGCTCCAGCAGGGCTGGGAATCTGAGGTGCTAATAAGCCCACAGCAATGCTGCTGCCTGAAGGCTGCACGGCTATCCTGAACTGCACGCTTTCCCTGCCAGGTGACATACCCATTCTATTTCTTCTAATGCACCTCTATCACCTGGCGCTGGGCTTGTACACGATATGCAGATGCTCATTAAAAGCTACCCCTCCTGATCCTCAAGCTGGCCTGCTCAAGACCCTGAGGCTGTTTAAAAACAGAGACTTCCAGACGCTACCTTGGGCCAAAAGAGTCACCACCTCCACAGGAGACACCTCTAGGAGAGGTCTGGAAATCTACAATGTCCAGAGTTCTAATTTAGTTCAGAGCTTCTCAAAGCACATCAAGGCCTGGCACTTGGCATCACCCAGGGGCTTGTGAACAACATAGACCCCAAGCCCCACTCCAGACCTGCTGCAGAAGGATCCCTGGGAGAGGGGCTCTGCAATCTGGATCCTAACAAGCTGTATTATGATTCTTTGAGCCAACCAACCAGTTTAGAAAAACATTCGTGCAGGAGAAGAATAATAGAACTGATCACAAGTGGGCTAGGATCCAGCTCAATTCACATCTCTGGGCCTCAGTCCACTCATCATCTGAATGAGAATTAGGACACCAGGCCGGGCGCGGTGGCGTATGCCTGTAATCCCAGCGGCTCCGGAGGTGGAGGCAAGAGGATCGCAAGTTCGAGGCAGTCTGAGTAACTTAGTGACACCCTGTCTCAAAGAGTAAAAAAAAAAAAAAAAAAAATCGGGCTGGGGGCGCAGCTCAGTGGTCCAGCATTTGCAGAGCATGCAAGCACAAGGCCCTGGATTCAACCCCCAGTACCACAAAAAAAAAAAAAAAAAAAAAAAGAAGTAGGACCCCAGACCTCACATGGTTGCTCTGATGATTACCTGGAATCCATGCAAAAGTTCACACCCCCATCTGGCACAGGAGAAGTCAAAGCCTGCTGTCCACTTTTCCCTTCTGGCACTGTTTTAATACCCATAAAGTAGGGAAAACTAACATTGTCCAAGACCAAGTGATTTATACAAGGTCACTCGGAGGGCAAATGCATGGAGATCCTGACTCCAGGCCTGGTGGACTTCTGACAGATCTGCTCTGCATAGTTCTGGCCCCTCCACCCCCTGCCACACTTGACGCACAGGGACAGACAAACCCCGAGGGTGGCAGGGGCTGCTGCCACTCCATAGGTTTCCTGAGGCTGTGGCCAGCCCTCATACTCTACACAGTGCCCAACTTGTCTCAGTGTCTGACGGGGATGGTCTGAAAGGTCTCAGAAAACCTCCTCCTCTTCCCGGGTTTCTCAGATGGGAACCCCGGCTTTCACACACGCCAAAGGTCCGCAGCACTCCACCATCTGCCAGGCCTGAGGTCACTCAGAGGGGCAGGAATCCAGCCACGTGAGGCTACTGGGAATAGGGAGCAAAGGACATTCCCAAGTGCCCACGGCCAGCTGGCAAGCTGGCCAGGAGGCTCAGCGCAGGGAGTGCTTCGGGACAGTGAGGTGGACCGCGCAAAAAGGCTTCAGCCGCTCAAACACCCGGCCCCACGTGGCCTCCATGAAGGAGCGTGTCATCTCACGTAACAGGAAGCCCAGAGAAGGGCTGCTCCAGGTCCCCAGCAGTCAGCAGCCCAGCGGCCCTCCTGTCATCTCTGGGGCCGCCCTCGCTGGGTCAGCCTCACTCTCCAGCCAGGTGGCTTCACGGCCACAA
The DNA here is from genome assembly GCA_007922755.1 of Pedetes capensis. NCBI lineage: Eukaryota > Metazoa > Chordata > Mammalia > Rodentia > Pedetidae > Pedetes > Pedetes capensis. Next base: position 85,271 of record VMDO01002569.1, on the reverse strand, counting down.
GACAGCAGCTCCAAGCCGCAAGGGCAGAAGAACACTTTCCAGGGCAAGAAAAGAGCTATTTCTTCCCAGTTAAGCACGCATGTGGCTCTGCACGAAGAACTCTTTCCCAGAAGCCCCCCAACAGAGTAAACCTCCTCCTGATGTCTCATTGGTCAGAACTGTCACATGTTCATGTCTCAACCAACCATAGGCAAGTGAGTGAGCCAATCACAGGCAGAATCACCCGGGACAGGGCCCACCCATCGTGAAGCAGGTGGGGCGTGTAGAGGCTGGCAGTGCGCATACCTGGGGCTCAATCAGGACGGAGGCAGGTGGGTGGAGGTGGTGGAGAACACCCCACTTTCATTGCAGGCACCCTTGGCCCTTCCTCCTTAGCCCGGCTCCGTTTGCTTGGAGACCCCAGCTTAGGAAAGTGTGGTTGAGCCAAGGATGTGCTGTGAGGCCAACTCTATGATTCTAAGCTATAAAAAGAAAACTATGGCCCTCAGCCCTCTCGAAGCTGGGCGAGAGAGGCGGAGGGGAGGAACCAGGGAGATAGGAGATAATGACTCCTCCCCACCAGCGCACAACAGCTGATTTCAGTAACGGCTTACTCTCACCGGGCATTTGCTAAGCATTTTTAGGAATTTTGGGTTTCCCCTCATCTGGATGGTCCTTAGCGGCTTAGCACTGCTACTATGGGCTCACTACGGGGTCCTTACCGGCTTAGCACCGCTACTACGGGCTCATCATTGACAACTTCTGAAATCCCCAACTCTAAAAACGATATGCTGCCTTTTGTTACTCATTTAATGGACCCGAAAACCTCGTAACGGGGGCGGTTCATAGTGTCTTTCTCTCTTTTGCCATGACTGTTCATTGGTGCAGACATGAAGAGCTGCCTCAGAGCCCACTGGGAGTGTTGCATAATGTCCGGTATGCATACCATCTTCTGAAAAATTCTGCACTCTCAAATACACTTGGCCCAGAGAGATGAAGAAAAAGGCCTCTGGGTGTGTGGATGCCTCACAGATGGGGCTTCGCAAGGTGCAGTAACCCCTTAGAAGCAGCTGAAGCACCTGGAACTCAAGCAGTTGAACTCTGGGACCAGCCCACTCCCACTCAGCCTGCTTCTCCCATTCACAGGCTGAGGGCTCTGAGGAAGACACCTCCCTCTCTAGGCCAGTTTTCTCATCTGTAGGAGACTGAACTGGATCGGTGGAGTTCATGTGTTTTATTTGCTTGTTTTCTGAGCATATTAGCCCTTCCTTCGAAGGAAATCTTAGGAAAAGTTTAAGTGCTCCAATGAGTGAGATGTGTCCACCTGCCACCAGGCCCTGAATGCATGTCCCCAGAGGGGCTCCCTGAAAGCACAGTTTGAAAACTGCTGTACGACATGATCACTGAGGTGCTGTCTCGTTCTGACATGGTATGGTTGTCTTCTCTGAGGCAAACAGCCTTTCCTGTGAAGGAAGGACAGCTGGGAGGAACTAGGCCTTGCAGATGGGTAGGCTTTGGGTCTGCAGAGAGGATCCCAGAGCTGAAGAGAGTGGACAAAGGTGGAAGGACAAGCAAGGGCTCCAGAAATCCAAACTTGCCCAAGGACGTGGGGAAAGCAGGGCGGTGACCAAGTGACAGGAGAACATGCTGGACAGAAAGAACATGCTGGACAGAAAGAACATGCTGGCTGGACCAAGCTGATACATGTTAGGAAATGTCCTCCCTCCCAACGTGGAGTCTGAAAATTCCTCCAAACTTGAGGCCAGGGGAAGCATTGGGCAGGCCCAGTCCCACAGCATCCAGACTCAGGAAGTCAAGGTCACTCTGCCTGGGCTGCCATGACCCCAAGGCCTAGCTCAATGTGATCGATCCAAAAATTGATCCACAAAGCACGTCCTTCAGAGGACAACAGGACTGTTTGAAAGCAGGACGCTGGCCTAAGAAGGCCAGGGTGGAGGACACAGGTGGTCTCACTGATGTCCTTCCCCACGGTGACCCCCAGGGTTCTGTGCCCCAGGAACGTCCCAGGACGAAGCCATTCTTAACCAGCAAGACCACTTCACCCCCCAGCAGACACTTTTGGTTAAACCTCAGCCTTGCTTCCAGAGAAGACCCACGGGCCCCCAGTGACTCCTCCTCTCTTTGGGAAGGCTACAGAGACCAAGGAGGAGTCATCCCCTGCATGGGGGAGCCATGATGCCACTCGTGCCTCTATCACCCAGCAGGAAGCACAGCCACCGGCAAAGGCCAGAACTGCACTTCTGCTCAATGGGCAAAATCCATGTGTAGCCAAACTTTGGCCCAGAAAAGGCACCGTTTCCCCTAGGAAGAGGTACAGGTGTCATTAAAATGTCTCGAAATCTTACCGAACCAGACAGGCAATGCACCTTAAAAGAAACTACCATTTGGGGCCCAATTGCTCTGAGTGAGCTCAGTAACAGTAAAGGCGCTGGCTTAGGAAGATTAACCAGGCTGGGAAGAAAAGCGCACTGCCTCCCAGAGGCGGGCTGTGGCCGGCCATGGGCCGACGAACACTTGCTCCTGCCGCTGCACTACAAGGAGGCCTGAGCAGGCACCGGCTCAGATGCGGCACATCTAGGTCTCTCGCTCAGTTTTCCCAGCTGGGTTAATATTCGAGACTTGGCCTGCCTTGCCCGAGGCCACATGGAGCCGCTGGAGAGAAGAAACACCAGTTTACTGTGGACTGAGGTTTACACATACCCAGCCAATGAATCACAGCCACCTGAATGCAGCAGGTGTTATTAACCCAATCTTACCAAAGGGGAAGCTCAGAGAGGTCAAGCAACTGGCTTGAGGTCACCCAGCCAGCCCCAGGGAGAGTCCAGGTACTAGCCCAAATACAGACCACTGCACTTTACACACAGCGGGGAGCCTCGCCGTTGCGGGGCTAGATGGTGACTTTCCAGCTGGAGGGCTGCTGAGACTGTCCTTCCAGAGTCCAGGAGTGTCCTGGGGCCAACCCAACGCTAACGTACGCCTGGTTCTCCACCTTTGCCCCTCAGCCCCGGGCTGCTACCTCAGCACCAGCTGAGGCGCCTCAGGCTCCTCCATGCCCACAAAGCCCCTGGACCCCTTGCCAAGTCCCATATTCTGACTCCACAGGCGTGTGGCATGGGCCCGTGAGGCCGAATTCCTCACATGCTCCCTCTTGCTGGGGCTCACCTGAGCCTGGCACAGAGGCAGCCACCACGACATTTTGGATTTTTTTTTTTTTTTTTTTTTTTTTGCGGTACTGGGGGTTGAACCCAAGGCCTCGCGCCTGCATGCTCTGCAAGTGCTGGACCACTGAGCTGCACCTCAGCCCATTTTTCTACTTTTTGAGACAGGGTCTTGCTAAGTTACACAGACTGCCTCTGGTCTCAAACTTGCGATTCTCCTGCCTCCGCCTCCCGAGCCACTGGGATCACAGGCGTGCGCCACTGCGCCCGGCAATATTTTGGATTTTTAAGACAGAGTGAGAAAATGGCCACTACAATGGGGTATGAGGCAGACAACGGATTTCTGGGTTCTGTTTCCAATGTGGCATTTGACCTTTCTACCTCTTGGCAAATTGTCTAAACTAATTTATTTCAAAAGAGTCAGACTGGAGCAACCCACTCCGGATGTGTCCACTGCTTAGTGTCCCTATGGGGGACACAGGCGCTGGCGCTGCTGAGTGAAAGCACTGAGAGCGAGTGACAGGCCTGCTCCCAGCCCTCCCATGGCTCTCAGCCACTCAGAGAAGAGCCAAAGCCTTCACCAGGGCCACAGCCACGAGGCCACACTGGATTTGCCCCACCCTCTCCCCCACGCCATGCCCCCTGCCCTTGAAGTCCCCCCCCTCACCAAGGCCTTCTCTGGCCCCTTCGGTCTTATCTCCTATGCTGCCTCAAAGTGGGGCCTTTCCTGGGCCATCCTAACAAACCTCGTTTACTATTTGAGCTAGGAATCCTGTGCCCTCACCCTAACCCCCAGGCACCTCTTCCCCCTCCCCTTTTTATTCTCTGTGGATATCCTGTAAATGTGACTTAATGATTTTTTTCTCTTTCTTTCTTTCTTTCTTTCTTTTTTTTTTTTTTCAGTAATGGCAATCAAACCCAGGGCCTTGCATTGATTTTATTTATAATCTGTCTCCCTGCCCCTTTCCCGCTAGAATGTGGCCTTCATGGGGCTTTCGTCATTTTTGTCTCTTCTGCTCACTAGTATATCTGCAGCGCCTAACCATAGCTCGCACAAAACAGGTACTGAATAGTCGTAGAATAAGTGCAGCCGTAGCCCTGTGGCATCCGATCCCATCAGATCTCGGAAGCTAAGCAGGGTCGGGCCTGGTTAGTGCTTGGATGGGAGACCACCTGGGAACACCAGGTGCTGTAGGCTTGGGAGAAGGACCCAGCAATCCCCTCCCAAAAATCAATCTGCCATTGAAAACACTATGAATAGCAGAGAAGCACTGACAATAGTGTTTCACCTGTTGTATGCAGGGTCGCTATGAGTCGGATACCGACTCAACAGCACCCAACAACAACAAATGAATGAAAAACCTGCCTACTAAGGTGTCAGGCTCTTTGACCAGCTCTAGGACACATTAGCTCTTTTATCTTTCAATCCCCATTCTAAAATGAGGAAACTGAGGCCCTGAGTATTTAAGTGATTTGACCAAGATCACAAAGTCAAAACGTGTCAGGAGTAAGAACCAGGCCCCAGTCCGCTGGCTCCAAGGACCATGCTCTCTTTTCTGCCTGTGGCTGCCCTCGCCATAACCGTCTGAGGATGACAGACATGGCAGTAATTTACTTTCCTTATCCCAAGCAGCAAATGCTTTAATTCAAGGATTTTGCCAAATCTGTCCATAACGTGTGCCAGTGCACCCAAAGAGGTCAAAGGGAAAACCCATATACCCAAAGCCAGGAAGAAATCACACTACCACCCCAAGGGAGACCCCAGCAGCAGGGGGGACCCACCACCAAGCACTTTTCTGAGCCCTAAAGGAGAGCCACAGTAATTCTGATTTTGTTGCACTTTTTCTTTGCTTCATTTTCTATCTTACTGAGCAGTCCCCTTGACCTTTTCAAGTCTAGGTGACCTTTTGCCATCAACAGCTGCTGCTCACCATGTGAGTCTCTGGGATAAAAATCTGTCTCCCGTCAGTTTACCAAAACTGAACCTGCACACAGCGTCATGGCCACAGTGCCCTGCTCTCCCCCAACCCCAAGCCCTACTCATGGCTGCAGGATCCAAGCCCTGGGAAGAAAGCCAAGCCTCACGGGGGCCATGAGGTAAGATGGGCCCATGCAGCCAAAAGCCCATCTACCCTCTCTTTCCAGGGACCACGGTAACTGAGTCTCTCCCCTTCTCCCACCATTTATTTTCAATCACATTAATTTGTCTGTTTTCTTTAAATCACTTCTTATGCCAGGTGCCATGGTGCACGCCTGTAATCCCAGCTACTCCAGGAAGACTGCAGGCTTGAGGCCAGAGGCAGCCTGTGCAACTAAGCAAGACCTTGTCTCAAGACAAAAAAAAAAAAAAAAATTATAAAGGGGCTGGGGGTGTGGCTCAGTGGTAGAGCACTTGCCTAGCATTCTCAAGGCTATGGATTCAACCAACCCCTCCAGTAATGAAAAAGAAGGAAGGAAGGAGGGAAGGAAGGAGAAAGAAAGAAAGAAAAAGAGAGAGAGAGAGAGAGAGAGAGAGAAAAGAAATCACTTCTTACTACCTGAAGCTATCCTGTTTATTTAGTTCCATACTTGCTAATCCGGGCTGGGATTTAGCTCAGTTGGTAGAGTGCTGTGCTGCAGACTCTGAGGTCCCGAGTTCAATTCCCAGCACCGCAAAAATGGGAGAAGGACCTGGCAATCCACTCCCAAGGCAATCCCTGAACAGCTATTGAAAACCCTGTGAGGGTCGTTATGAGTCTGACTCGACAAAAACAACAACAACAACAAACTTGCTAATTAGCTGTCCCCTACTCAGAAGAGAGTAAGTGCCTGAGGGCAAGCGCTTGGTTGGCTGTTCACCACTGTTCTGTGATGGGCAAGTTGGGCAGGCAACAAACTGAGTGAATGGGTGGAGAGAGCAGGAAACAAGTAAATTCCAGAGAAAAGATCAGGAGGCTCACAAATGAACATATATATATGATCCTAAATCCGCCTGTACAGAAAGGATCACTATGCCACACAGCTGGGAAGTAACAAACTGACCCTAAGACTGTCCAAGAAAACAGGAAGGTGAGGAGAGGAAAAGCAGGAGGACAAGCCAGGACACCTGACAAAGAGGGCAAGGTCAAGCTGCCTTTGGGACCCTGGGGACTGAATAGCTGGCCCTCAAATGCTGAGGTACTGAGACAAGCCAACATTTTCCACCAAGCTGAGCCCAAGTAGAGTCGGTTCTCCCTCCATGCCCCTGGCACCAGCATGGCTCCTATGTTCGCTCCGAAGACACCTGCCAAAGGCAAGGCCCACTAGTTGAAAATGTGCAAAACCAAGTCCTTTTCTTATTTCTTTTTGAGACAGGGTCACACTGTGTAGGCCAGGCTGGCCTCGAACTCACGATCCTCCTGCCTCAACCTCCCAAGCGCTGGGATTACAAGCATGAGCCTTTTGAGGCACTAATACCATACAAGACACAAACTATTCTTGAAGAGGCTGTGTGACATCCCTGGCCATTTCTGGGCAGTCTGAGGTGAGAAGGCTGAAAATCATGTGACTGTCCTTTCTTGAGTGAGCAGCGTCATTCATTCATTCACTTAACTCTTTCATTCATTTGTTCAGCCCACATCTGCTCATACCGCTTTGGGCAGCCAGAGACCAAGTAGACGAAGTAGGGCAAAAACCTCTGCTCTTTCTCCAGTCTACTGGTGCCTGTGGTTTTGGCGGGGAATAAAAGACAGGCAAATATTAATGATACTTGCTTCCAAAACAAATAAGGCCACGTGGAGCTGCACTCTGGAATGGGATTTTGGCTGCGATTTTGATCGGACTGGTTGGAAGAACCTAGTCAGTCAACAGGGTCATGGACTAACTACTGCAGGCAGCAGGCTCGCATTCAGACCCCCTGCTCCTCCAGCCACCAACCCCTTCACCCACCCAACTCCACTCACCAACATTCTTTAACCATGTTCTCCCCTCTCTCCGCAGTATTCCCCCTCCTGACTCCCGTGATTCCGTTTCCCGTACTCCCGCCCTGACCTCTCCAGGTCTGCAGCCTTCTCTCTGAACCCCAGGACACACCCCAACCTGCCACCCCCCACCCCCATACATTCCAAGTCTGCGCTTCCACCTGAGGCCCTGGTACACCATATGTTTACAACATCCCCTGCGCAGGACCCCTGAGCACACACCACACGCACACCAAGGTGGCCCCCATATACTCATGACCATGTCCTGGGGGCGCCCCCCGCCCACATCACCTTCCACTTGGAAGACCCAGGCCAGCTCCTGGGCTTCGCCCCACCCCCGGGGTTCCCGACCAGCTGCGACTCCCAGACCCCCTCCACGCCCCTGACTCCGCAGCAGCCCGCCCCGCAGCCCGAACTCGGGGACTCCGCCGCGTCTCCCGCCCCCCTGCGCCCCACACCGCGCGACTCGGGGGGCCCTTGGGCCTGGCGCACGCACGTCCAGGGGCCTGCGCCTCGCGGCCGGCCGCGCCCCTGCCCGTACCCCGCGCCCGGAGCCCCGGGGCCCCGCTGCGGCCCGGCGGGCGGAGGCCGCGGCGCCCCCCGCGCCCCGCGCGCGCCCGCGCCCGCGCCTACCGTTGGCGATGAGCTTGGCCGACAGCTGCTTGACGAGCTCGGGGATCCGCTCCCACTGGCACTCGGAGCGGCAGCGCTCGATCTCCGTCTCCAGCCGCGAGCCCGCCTTCCTGGTCGCCATCGCGGCCTGGCCGGCCCGGCGCGCGCCCGCAGGCCCCGCAGGCCCCGCAGGCCCCGCAGGCCCGCCGCCGCCGGGCCCCGCGCCGCCGCCCGCTGCCGCCGCAGGCTCGGGCTCCGGCTCCCGGCTCCGCGGCGTAACGGGAGCGCCGGCCGGGGAAGGGGCGGGGAGCGGGCGGCGGCGGGCGCGGCGGGGCCCCGGGCGCCGCGAGGAGCGGCCCCTGCCGGCCAGGGCCGGAGCCGCAGCGGGCCGGGGCCTAGCGGGGCGAGCGGGGCGGGCGGGGCGGCCGGGCCGAGGGGCGCGGGGTGCGGCGGCCGGGCGGAGGCCCGAACCGGCCGCGAGCCTGGGGGGACAGAGGGATGTGGGCGAGGGCGCGGAGGGGCGGCGAGGAGCCCGAGGGACCGCGGCGGACAGACCCCCAGGGCCAAGAAAGGGCAGCGACCCCGGGCAAGGTCAATGGCCAGACAGGACGAGGGGGGCCGGGGCCTGGGGTTGGGGGGGCGGCGTGAGGGCGAGGCCTGCCCGAGCTTGCCCTGCCGGCTCAGGTTGCCTGTGAATCCCTGGGCCTGTGCTGGCCTGCGCCCTCCCTAGGCTCCCCTGGGCCTCCCCCAGCGGGGGGCGGAGGTTTGTGGGTGCCCAGCACCTGCCCGAGGTCCCATAACTCTGTCTGCGCTGGGCCAGGCAGACACTGCTGCAAGCTCCGATGCCAGCTCCCTTGCCCTCCGAGGACAATGCAAAGTCACCAGCGGGCTTTTCTTGGCCCTGGAGACTGAGAGCTGGGCAGGGGTCTGGGCTGCGCGTTCTTGTTCTTTGAGCTCTACATTTGATCAGCAGCGACACAGTGATCACCCGCCAGGTGCTAGGCGCTGTTTTAGGTGTTAGGCAAGGAGCCCAGAACGAAAATTCCTGCCTTTGTGGAGTTCACATTCCTGTCTGGGTAAATAATAAGCAAAGTAAAGGAGCAGATGAGAAGGTAAAAACTGCCATTTGAAGAACCGGCAGGAGTGAATAAGGAATGGTGCTTGCGGGCACAGCGTGAAGAACGGGGCAGATTCAGAACAGGGACCACCAACTGAAGGCGGGAGGTAGCTGCGGGGCTGGCAAGGGGCTCAGCCTCTGGATGCCTCATCTGGGAATGAAGCTGCGGGTCTGCGCCGGTGCCAGCCCACCGCCAGCCCCGAGGAGGTGTGAGGTCACCGTTGTCATTCCCTCTGGGTGCACCTGCTCCAGCTTTGAAGAGTTCCCACGGCAAGCTCATCTCTCACCCCCTCCACAGCCCCAGGGCTAATGAAGAATAAACACCGGGAGCTCAGTGTACCACCAAGGCAAGGAAAGAGATGAGGGGGTGCCCTCTGATGGGACCAGCACAACTTTCAGGCTGCCCAAGACCCTCTGAGGTGATGGAAGTTGAGCTGATGGACCTGGGACACTGAGGTCAGTGACCGAAGGTTGGAGTCTCAGCAGGGGACCAGGGAAGAGGAAGGAAGAGGCGGAGGACTGGAAGAGGAAGGAACTGCCTCAGGAGATGCTCCGCCCATGCCCGCATACTCTCCCAACTCCTGCACAGATGCAGGCCTCCCCAGATGTTTGCCTGGAATGTTCTCCAGGCGCTGACTCAGCGGGCAAATCCTATGCCTTCTTCTCAGGCCAAAGGTCACTGCAAAGCTCAAACTCCCGTGGGACCTCACAGCACGGGCTGTTTCCCCGTGTGGTGACACACGTAATAAAGGACACTGTCCTACAGATGGCTGGCATTATACTGTCCTCGTCGCCACAGCACAAGGTGAAGCATTAGCACAGTCTCCCTGCCTTCCTCAAGGATAACCTGTCCGTGAGGGCTGGGCAGTGGCATTTAACCCACCATGCCATTGTCCCCTGGCCATCTCTACCCACAGAATGCCGCAGGTACAACACACTTCTAGAGCCAGGCAGGGTGGTGCACACCTGTCATCCCAGCTACTTGAGAGGCAGAGGCAGGAGAGTCACCAGCTTGAGGCCCACTCCAGCCCCGTTCCCAGTCTCTCTCCCCTAAGCCCTCTCTGCCTCTATTCACCTCTTCTATTCTACTTGCATAGGGGAGCTGGGAGGTTTCTGGACAGCCCAAGCTACCCAGAAGCCTGAGTAACCTAGCAAGACCCTGCCTCAAAATAAAAGAAAGTAAAGAACTGGGCTGAGGGTGCATCCCAGTGGTAGAGCACTTGCAAAGCATGTGCAAGGTCCTGGGTTCAACCCCCAAGCACTGAAGGAACAATAATAACAAGCACACCCCACTAGAGTGTACTAACTGTGGGCTGCATTCCACAGCTCTGGATCCCTTGTACCTGACCTGAGGCCAGGCACAGCATAGCCTTGCCTAAGGAGACAGTGAATGAGGCTGGAGATCTCCACAGTCCAGAATCAGCTTCCACGTGCTTTCCTCTAGGGTTTAACCCGACAGATACCCACTATTTGGATAAAGTTTGAGTGTATCCCTCTAGGCTTTGCATGTCGGGAATTTGGTCCCTTGGTGGCAATGGTGATAGGTGAGGGGACCTTTAAGAGGTGGGACCTAGTGGAAAGTCCTTAGATCATTGGGAGTGTGCCTTTGGAAGGGATTAAGGTAGCTCTCTGGGACTCTGACCTCTTGCAAGTGAGTGGTTTGGAATTTGTTGTTGTTTTTCTTGTTGGTATTTTGAGATAGGATTTCAGTGTGTGGCCCAGGCTGGCCTGGAACTCACTATGTAGACCGCACTAGCTTCAAATTCAAGTCAATCCTCCTGCCTCAGCCTCCTGAGTGCTGGGATTACAAGTGTGCAACACTACGCCCAGCTTATTCTAAGAGTGAGCCAAGTCTACCACCTAGATCATGCTTATCTTCCTGTTTGGTGATGTCATCTTTCCCTCTGGCACACATTCCTACCACACCTCATGAGGTCCTCACCAGAACTGAACTGATGCTGGCACCATGCTCTTCAGAACTGTGAACCAAATAAATCTGTTGGCTTAATAAAGTTAGCCTGCCTCAAGTATTTTGTGACAGTAAAGAAAAAAATGGATTAATGCATGGTTGCATTCCAGATTTCCACCTTCACTGCAGGCTGATGCCCACTACAGCATTCTTCAGACTATTTCCTTGAGTGACATGGTTGCTGGGTACAGGGATTTGGAGCACAGGCTGATGAACATTGTCAGCCTGATCCAGCAGAAAGAACCTTCTGAGTGTTCACCATGTGGTGCCTGAGAGCTGGACCCTGTGATTCCCAGGTGGATCCCCACCTCTATAATGTCTAGGTCCTTACTGATTCCTGGTGCCATCCCAGCAGCTGCCATCCAACCCTAGATAGGCACAAATGACCCATGAGGAAAAAGTTTTCCTGGTGAATTTACCTGCAGGTGGCCAGGTAAATTTAGGAGTAGGAAGACATGCTAATAACAGTAATTAAGCCAACATCTTTTTTTTTTTTTTTTCTAGGCATTCAGGTATTACAAGTTTGACAAGGATGTAAAAAAATCAAAACCTATAGACCAAATCCAGTCCTGGGCCCGGGGAGTGCCAGGTAGGAAAGAAGCCAAATGGAAGAGGCTGGAAGGAAGTCAGACTGCAGGTGAGATCCCTGGGAAAGCAGAAGTACCAGGAGCAATGGAGATGGGTATAGGTTCAGACCACAGGCCAGTGCTGCCAGGTAGTTTTGGCGGTCCTCCCAGCTCCACTATGCAAGTAAAATAGAAGAGTTGAGAAGAGGCGGAGAGGGCTTAGGGAAGAGAGACTGGGAGCAGGGCTGCAGTGAGTTAGAGGGAGCTCTGGGAAGGGGGAGAGGCTGGGGAGAGGAAGGGCCAGGGCCTTTGTCCTTGCTCCTGCCTGGGCCTGGCTGGGGCCCAGATGCCCGTGTGAGCCCTCCTCCCTTCCTTTAGGTGTGGTCTCTGCCCCAAGGTCATGTCCTCAGTCAGACAGGCCTTCCGGGACCATGAAGCACCAGCTTGCTCCCGATTCCCCCACCCTGGCCCTCACCCTGCTGCAGTTCCCCTCTTGTGGCCAGCTGCTACAGTGTGGGTGGTCCACCTCCCCCTCACTGCAGGGGAAGCTCCCTGAGGGCAGGGACTTCTGTGGGGTTTTGATCATGGCAGCATCCCCAGCAGTGAGCCCAGGGCCTGGCACATAGCAAGGGCTCAGCAAACACTGGATGTGCAGCTGACTAGAAGGAAGGCGGAGGGCCTGTGTGGGGCAGGTGCACTCCTGGCCTGAGCCCCGGCGCACACTCCCAATCCACTCACTGAAACAGGCCGTGTGGGCTTAAGGGGGAGTTAAAAGCCCAGCAATGGAATCCACCCGGGATTTCAGGGTCCTGAGAGGGAGAACCGGCACTGCTGACCTTTCACCTTGCCCTGCTGGGGCAGCAGCTCCGTCATCTGGCTGCCAAAGCCAGAGAGCCTCGTCAACACCCAGGTGGTGTGGCCTGTTGGCAGCTGGTGCTCTGGGCGGCTGCTGCGGCTGCTCACAGGGAACTTGGAAACCTCGCTATAGTTGGCAGGTCCAGGGCGTGAGTAATAGGGACTGCAGTGTCTTCCGCTGCCTTTTAGTTAGGTGATATTTGAAGCATACAACAATATATGTGATCAAGAGGCGCATATATAACAAAACAATAAGATGACCACCAGTGAAACCCCAGCATTAACTACCTCCTGATTTTGTGTTTACTATACCCTTGCTTTGTTTTTAAACCAGCTTTCTGCTACTTCTTATAATATGCATCTATTAGGTAATTCGGGGCTGGGATTTAGCTCAGTTGGTAGAGCGCTGCGCTGTAGTCTCTGAGGTCCTGAGTTCAATTCCTAGCACCACAAAAATGGGAGAAGGACCTGGCAATCCACTCCCAAGGCAATCCCGAAACTGTCAGCCATTGAAAACCCTATGAGGGTCGCTATGAGTTGGATACAACTCGATGGCACCTAACAACAATTAGGTAATTCAATATCTAGTGTTGTTTGGTCTCTCTTGTTCTTGAGCTTTCTAAAAATAGTGCCATGTGCTGCAGTTTGCTTTTTTTCCCATCTGTTCTTGAGCTCATTCTGTTGTTGCACATAGTGGCTCCTCCTTTTCTCTAATGTGTAATATTCCATGATATGACTTTGGCACCCTTGTATTATCCATCCCACAGCTTTACCAAACCTCCATCCCAAAGGCTGGCTTCTGTGAACAAAACTTTTGTTCATAAAACCTGCAACTGTGCCGGTATTTGCAGCTGGGTTTCTGAGGAGGGGCTCAACAAGGCTCTGTGTCCCCTTCCTTGCAATCCCCTAGGGCTCCCCTCTCTTTCTTCCCAAGGGCCATCTACAGCTGCCTGGAGCCCTGGTTCCCATTGTGACAACAAGCCAGTGGGAACCCCACTGAGTAACTCCACCACAGGCAACGGAGCAGGTGATTCTCACTCACCCTCTGTTGCCGCCTGCCAGGCATAACCAGGTGTAGGAAGCCGGCTGACTGCTCAGGGAGGAGCCGGCATGGCAGGACCCACATGTGGAGACCACTGGCCTTTAGCTTGGAAAGTCCAGAAACGTGCCAGTGCTGCAGGCTGCTGCGCCTGCCCCACTCATGAAGCCCACCAGAGACCACTGTTTGACGCACCCCCCCCAGGCCAACTCTCACTTACAGTGGAAGCCATCCCCCAGTTCCCGTGCCCGGAGAGCCTGCTCCCAGCATGGGAATGCAGGGGAAGCTGAAGTTGTCCTCCGCTAGAATTGGCCCCACCTGGTGGGAGGGGGAGCCTGGAAGGCCAGTCTAGAGAAGCTCTGTGAGCCCTCTTGGTCCCACGGCTGGGTGCATGTCCCTAGGCTGGGAATATCCACATACCCCAGTCTGTGTTCCCCTGCCCAGTATGCGGCCGGACCAGCTCTGGCCTCCATCCATGCCAACCTCACACTGGCTGTGGACGCCCTGGCGATCAAGCTGGCCTTGGTTTAAGCCTGTGTGACGGGAATCCTGCGTAACAGGAATCTTCATGAGTGTTTCTCTCACGCTCAGCCCTGAGGACACTTTCCTCCTCATCTGACCTGCCGGCCACCCAGCCAAGCCTGATGGCTTTCTTGTCCCCAAACCAAGTGCCTGCAGTACAGACACCACGAGGACCACCGGAGCCTTTCCCTGGGGCCTTATGAGGCATTCCGGTCCTTCCTGCACCTAGAGGTAAGAAGGCGGTCTGCCTTAGGTGCTGCCCACCAACTTGTTAGCCATCAGGTCCCTTTCAGTGTCCTCACTGGTAAAATGAGAGGTCCTGGGCACGTCCCTGTGCTTCTGCCTGTCAAAGTGAGCGCTGGTAGGATGTGAGGAACCCCAGTTTAGCCATTATTGGTATGTGGGTTCAAGCTCCCAGCCTGCAGTTCCTATTCTGAGCTCTCAGGCAGCAGATATAAAAAATAAATTTAAAACTTGTAAAAGGTGTGGCACAATGAATTTGCAGGTAGACCTGGGTTTGAATTTTTTTTTTTTTAAATCTCTGTAACTGACCTGCTGTGACCCGTGAAAGTCATACCCTCTTCTGGTGTTAGTTAACTCCTAGGTTAAATGTGAGGGGAGTTCTACTGAGAAGCATGAGAAAACTCGTTAGAACACAAGATTAAATAAGTGAGGAGTGAAATGTGATCGGTCGGGCATTGAAGGAAGCCAGGGGAAGACGAAGGCACCCGCTACATCCCAGCAACACCACAGTCACGAGGTGGTGGAAAGAACACTCAGTTCTTTGTTAGATGCGGAACCCTCTACCGGATCCGTTGTTTGAAGAGAAGCCTTCCAGGCTTGTAGACCCACTTAAGTCTATGGCAAAAAAAATTAAAAAGTAGATTTAAAAAAGGAAAAGAAAAGAATAGAAAAGAAAAAAGAACTTCATGGCCTTCAGCCAAGCCTCTGGGCTCCCGCAGCTTTCCCGAGCTCTAAAGGGAAGGGCCGAGTGGTGCGTAGACAACCAATGAGAAAGCCTCCCGATGAGGTCATGGAGATCCTCGGCGTTTCATTGGCTGCTCCACCTGAGGGAGGGGTGGGCGGGGCGGCGCAGCGTGGGGCTGCGGGGCGGGGAGCCGTGGCTGGGAGCGCGAGTCTCCTCTGTCTCCCAGCGTTTCTTTACCCTCGCTGATTTATGAACCATTTAAGGACACTGAGGAAACCTCCACTGATTGGTCACCTTTCATTCCCCATGGTGACCTCCTCCGCATGTTGGGGACACTCAACAGCAGCTTTATTTTGCCGACAGGGGAACTGGACCCACGAGACTTGCCCGTGTGATGGGCCCAGTCAGTGGCCAGTGAGGACACCGGAACCCAGCTCTAGGGCCTCTGTGCCTCCCCGGGGGAACTCTTCCCATAACACGGCGGCAAAATCAACCCTGGCCTCATTGCTTTGAATAAATCGTTTGCAAAATACTGCCCAGAACAGGCTGTGGCCAGCAGGAAGAAGCCAGCAGCATGGTCTATTCTGGGATGTTATTTTCTGATGCGCTGCAGTGGGAGAGAGTGGTTTGCATGTCTGTATTGCTAAAGTGGCCTGGCAGGCATTACACTGGCTCTCCCAACTCCAATGTCTTTTTAAGGTCTGTCTAAAACAGCCTTCATTTTACTGCAGTCTGGGACAGCTGACCCTTGACCCAGAGGAAATACAGTCCGAAGCCCTTTGCGCAGACTGAGCAACTGAAGCAGCCATGGCCGCTGACAGCCCATGTTGGCCAGGGAAGGCAGGCAACAGAAGCAGCAGATAGCTGCACTTATCTTGGGAGACAGAATGGCTCTTTGTCATGCTTCATGTCTACCTGGGATCTTGATCTCCTTTCCAGCCTGTGAAGACCCCCACACCCAATGAGGCAGAACCCTCCTCCCACTAGAGAGGCTGAAAGTGACAGGCACCTGCAGTTCCAGGCATCCCCGTGGCTGTGCTGCGGCGGATGCCACTCAAAGGCCAGCTATGGGAGTGCGGCAGCCCCTTTGGGCCATGGAGGCACACAAGCCACAGCTGTTCTGGTCACTGTGTGGGTGCAGTGGTGGGCAATGGTAGGGCTAGTTCTGAGGAGGGTGTCCTGCCTCTGTCCTGAGCCCGACTTCCCTGCCAGGACCCCTTCCTCCAGAGCTGGCAAGCCTCCTGTGATCAGTTCCGTTTCTACCTACATGGTCCAGGGCTGGCGTGTCTGTGGCTTGGGGCAGAGCCGAGACCCCTGGAGGTGGCTTCCCATGGAGGGATAGGTAGAGGGATAGGCTTCCCATGGAGGCGCACAGGTAGAGGAAATGGCACGAGTTTCCAACAGACTGAGAAGCGTGGAGGGAGAGGCTCTGCCACATGGGTTTCCTTCACACCCAGTCCAAGGCTACAGAGGGAAGTGAGTCACACAGCCGGGTCGTGCGAGGACATCCTGCCACCCCTGCAGGAGTCACCCAGGGTCGAGGGAACCAGAAGGGGCAGGAGGGCTTCCTGCAAGTCTGCTTTCTTCCCTTCGGATGCTTTCTGAGCTTCTTACTCAAGGTGCTGGGCTTGTGGACTTCTGTGGAAAGGGCCCTCGGGTGCAGGGAGGAAGGAATCGGACAGCGCCTTGAGCCTGACGGGGATGCCTGGGGCCGCTTCTCCTCCTGCCTTTGCCTCAACTATTACTTCAACTAGGGGTCAGACCTTTCTGACCGAAGCTTGAAATGCCCCTCTGCAGCACCCACATCTGTGCCTTCCATGGGTGCAACTCATGGAAGTGACCTGGCCCTCGCGGCACTGCGCTGCTTAGAAGGGCCTCAGAGCCTCCTGAATGCACCCCTTGCCCACGTGGGAGGTTCAAAGGCCGCCCTGCAGTCAGAACAAGGGGTTGGACCTTTCTTGGGAACAGAGCTCACAGAACAAGGGGTCCCCAGGGGCGGAGGAGGAGGCTAAGCCCCCACCGCAATGCCGGTGGCCCAGGGCTGTCACCTTTCCCTGTGGGGCAGGGTGAGCTCCCCACACCTCAGCCTCCTCAGACCTGCCTCTGGTGGGTGCCGGAAAGGAGGAAGCCAGCTCCAGGGGCTGGGCTGCAGGGCTGCCCTCATCCCGGAGAACCGGGCATCTGTGCACCAGGACCAGCCAGGGGGTGTCTGCCACATCCGGGGTTTGAGGGGCACAGTCTGGAGAGGTGCAGCAGGGCTGGCTCTCCTGCAACACTTGTGCCCTGCTGAATCCTGCTGGTCACCCTCTGGGTGTTGCCTTTCACTCACTCTGACCTGTGGCGGTGGCCTTTGGGCTTCATGAGCTGCGCCTTAGCCTCTGTGTGTCCCTAGGATGCCCAGTGGCCAGGGACTGGGCCTTAGCGGACCCTCAGCAGTGCCCATCCGTTCACACGTGCGCTCAGTTCACTCGTCCTTGGAAAGCCTTCCCCAGGAAGAAGGAAACCTGCCAGACACTCGCCCTCCTCACCAGGCTTCTCTGCCCCCACAGGAAGGAGGAGTGTAGAATCCCAGCTTCTTCCTCTCATTGTTTGGTCTTACATTTTGTACTTTTATTTTATTTATTTATATGTAACATCAGAATTGTATTATCTCACCATTCTGGAGGCTTTGTTGTTGTTGTTAGGTGCCGTCGAGTCGGTATCCAACTCATAGCGACCCTCATAGGGTTTTCAATGGCTGACTATTTCGGGATTGCCTTGGGAGTGGATTGCCAGGCCCTTCTCCCATATTCTGGAGGCTAGAGGCCTGAAATCGAAGAGGGAATAATGATAGGAAAATCTCATGGGGCAAAGGTCCACAGCCGTTCTGACCTATAGAGGAACAAGTTTATTTGGAGGAAGGAAGAGTGGGGAAGGGGTGAGAAAAGAAGCCGCAGGGCAGCAGCGTGGGAAGGGAGGGGGATGGGTACTGCTGTGGCGGGCTGAGTTGCGGCTGGGGTTATACAAGCCTGGCGAGGTCTTTGTTTTAACATTGGTGGGAAAAGTTTCCTCGTGGACAAGGGGAGGAGAGAGTAAGTAAAATTGAGAGATTTGTGTCAGGTGATCTCCATTGCCTCAGCCATCTCTTGCTCTCACTAGGACAAGTACCCACAGTCCTGCACGTGGAAGCCCCAAACAGACGAACGCTCTTTCACTCCACCTGCCCCTACAGCACCTGGCACGTGGTTGGCCCGCCACCCAGGTTTGGAATGAAGGAGCCCTCAATGAATGGAATTGCCATGCTAAGAGAACACCTACGTCTCTACAACATCTGGGGAGTAGGGCAGAAGTGTGTGATTTTAAGTAGGTTATGGAAATATAAATTGCATAGCATACAGTCCCCACATGACATGTGCAATCAATAGTTGTTAGTGTAGTCACGGTGTTCAGCCATCAGCACAATCAATTTTAAAGCGTTTTGTCCACTTCCAAAGAAAATCCCATACTCATTAATAGTTGCTCCCCACTTGCCCCTGTCCCCCAGTTCTAGGATTTTCCACCTGTATGGATCTACCTGGGACTGGGATTTAACTCAGTTGGTAGAGCGCTGCTCTGGAGTCTCTGAGGTCCCGGGTTTGATTCCCAGCACTGCAAAAATGGAAGAAGGATGTGGCAATCCACACCCAAGGCAATCCTGAAACAATCAGCCATTGAAAACCCTATGAGGGTCGCTATGAGTCAGATACCTACTCTACGGCACCTAACAAGAACAACAACAACAACATGATCTAGCTATTCTAGACATTTCATATAAGAGGAATCATACAATATGTGGCTTCTTTGACTTTAATGTATGGTTTTCAAGGTTCTTCCGTGTTGTAGCCTACATCAGAACTTCATTCAATTTTATGACCAAATAGTAGTCCACTGTGCATACATTAACGCACCCAATCGTCAGTTGATGATATTGGGTTCTTTTCCCTTTTTGGCTGTTGCGAGTGGTACTGCTATATACATTTGTGTACAAAATTTTGTGTGGACATATGCTTTAATTTTGCTCAGGCGTATAGCTGGGAGAGGAATTGCTGGGTCATTTTGATAACTCTGTGCCTAACCTCTTGAGTTGTCAAACTGTTTTCTGAACCTGCTGCACCAATTACATTCTCACTGTCCATGTCAGAGGCTTCCAACTTCTCCCTCCATGGGAAAAATGAGCTGTTTACCTCTGGTCTCTCACTCCAGTGATCAACACAGAAGACGTCTGGGGCCTCAAACCGTAGGAAGATTTCTACCCAATAAGCAAGTGGTTAATTCTGCAGGAGACACCAGCTGGATGTCCTCTAAGGCAATGCGACTCTGACATGATCCACCTGGAGAGAGCATCAGGTGCCACTGGCTGAGGGCTCAGTCCCCACGCTGCCCCCAGTCCTCACTTCAGCTGTCAATGACACGCCCTGAATCATTTCACCTATGTTTCTAACCGACTGGATATAAACCAGGGTTCCTGCAATTCCCTCCTCAGTTTCAATTAATTTGTAGAGCAGCTCATAGAACTCAGGGAAACATGGGTTTCTTATAAAGGATATCATGAAGGATTTGGATGAAGTGCACGGTGTGAGGTCTGTAGGAGGGGCACAGAGATTCCATGTGCTCTCTGGCTCCTCCATCCTTCAGGAACCTGCCTTCACTCAGCTGTCCAGAAGCTCTGGGAACAATATCCTTTAGGGATTGCCAGCCATCAGTCAACTCATTACATACTTATCACTTGGAAGATTCCAAGAATTTTAGACATTGTTTCCCAGGAAAGTGGGATGAACCCTTCCACCCTCCATGTCTGGGGCTTCAGAAACCCTCACCACATTAACAAAGCCATTTACAGGTTTTTATGTGTGGGACCTATTTTTGCGTAATTTTTGTTGCATGCAGGAAAACAGTTCCCCTCAGGATCTGTTAAAGAATGCAGCATTAGTTACTTTCACATGGCTGTAACAGAATGCCTGACAGAAACAACTTAAGGGAGGAAAGCTTTACTCTTACTTACGGTTTCACAGGGTTTCAGTCCATCATGGTGGGAAGGCATGGTGGAGCAGCTCAGTTCACGGTGACAGTAGTGTGTGGCAGAAGCAATTCACATCACAGTGGGCCAGGAAGCCAAAAGAGCAAGACAGAGCAGGGACTGGGTACCACTTTGAAAGGCCTTCCCTAGTGACCTCCTTCTGCCAGCAAGGTCCCACCTCCCAAACTTTCCACAATCTCTCCAGACAGCATCATGAGCTGGGGAGCAAGTGTTGAAGCACATGAACCTGTGTGAGACGTTTCAGATTGAAACCATAACAAACAAAAAATCTTCCACCCCAAAGCCGCCCTTCTCCCCACAATGTCCCCACAAGTCCTTACAGACCAGGCAGGCCATCTATTAACATGTCAAGGTGTCTGGAGACAATCCTTGGAGCCACGATCTGAGCGGGACACCGAGTAAGTGATTTGTATCCCCCATCAGAGTTGGAAAAGGTTAGTGAACATGATCAGCACTGACAGAGACTGACCAAGCTGTCCCAAACCCAGACCAGGCAGAGAAGTCCTGGGCTTGGGGCCATGGGTACTGAAGAACAGAAGCAAGACTGTCCTGCATGCAGGCATGATGGAAATGCACCTCTTCTCGTGGTCAGATGAACAGAGCTTTTAACATGTCTGCCCTACTCTTACCCTGCCCACTGCATGTTAGCACAGGGCGCCCCACACGGGACTTGCTCAGAATGGGCCAGGGGACAGATTTGGTTTCTCAGGGCACATAACCTGCCAGGTCCATGTGTCCCCAAAGGCCTGATAACCAGCACAGGGGGGCACACACAGCTCCTCAAAGGGAAAGTTGTACACTCCACTCGGTCACCTAGGGGACCATCTGAGTCAAAATTTCAATTGTGGGATGGCTTCCTCCAACCACTCAGTGTGCCCAAGGTCAACTGACTCTGTTACCAGCTGTCCAGAGAGGGTCCTAAGCTAGTGTGAGCAAAGCCATGGCATGCAAATCCATTGCTGAGGCTCTGCTCTAGCCTGCCCTCTCACCAGTCTGGGTAACCAAGGTCTGTCTGCCGTTTGCTGGCGGGACTTGGCCAATGCTGTCCTTCAAAAAAGTCCTTATGCAGTATTTCATCATGCAAAAAAGCATAAGGAACAGCCTCATCAACACTGTGTGTTTTCACTAAGCTCAAAAAAATATATAGTCGGGGCCTCCAGCGCAACTCCCTGCTTACAGAACCCAAGACTCTAAACCGGAGCTTTGTAACTTGTTCCTATTGTTTAGCGTCAACCGCACTTCAAGGTGAGCCAGAAATGAAATCCGGTGCCTGGGCTGATCTGGTGATACACCGGAGGGTAGCTATAAAATTGCCAAGAGTTATTATCACTTGGACCATATTTTCCTGCATTCAAAATGGGTTACCACCGACCTCAACCCTCAGCATGCCGGGCTGAAGACTTTGACGTCAGCCCAGTGTGCCCTTTTCTTGTCCTAATAATAACCACTCTAGAGAGGTGGGGTCAGGCCACAACTGTGAAGTACCGCCCGGGGCCCACAGCCTTCCCCTCTGCCCTCGCACAGGACCATCATTACAACTTCTGCAGGCCCTGCTGGCCTCCCCATAAAGCTGTGCGGTGTGTTTCCAGCCTCAGAGCTTCACTCAGTAGCCAGCGTCTTTTCATAGCTACTTTAATTTTAGAGCAGCTGAATGGATTAGACGCATCATACAGATCGACACGTCATACAGATCATGCAGCATAAAGAAGTCCCCCAGGAATGTCCCAGTGTTCTGCAGCCCGAGGGCTTGTTACTGAGAAAAAGTGATGAAAGAGTAACCATTATTTTATCCCTATTTTACAAATAAGGAAACAGAAGTGCACAACGATTTGCCTCTGCCGCGGTCAGGACTCAGGGACTGTTGAGGGGTGCCACCAGAAGGGCTGAGAAGGTGGGTTTGTGTGACCATGTCCCCAGACCTTCCATGCCCTGCTGATCCTTGCATCTTGCCAGACTGCCCCAGGCATTTTAGTTGTTTTTCAGTCACTTGTGGTTAAGCCAAACTGTTTGATAAAGGGACCCAGGGTGGCCTTCATCTGTTTACTGTGCATGTTTTTTTTTTTCAGTACTGGGAGGCTGGACCAAAGGCCTCACACATTCTTTGTGAGTGCTCTTCCACTGAGCTGCACCCGCAGTCCAATTTTACTTTTTATTTTGAGACAGAGTCTTGCTAAGTTATCCAAGGTGCCTCTGGCTTTGAACTTGCGATCCTCTGGCTTCCTTCTCCCAAGACTTTGGGATATTTCAGGCATGCAGCACTGCACCCGGCTCCTGTGAATTCTTGATGTACCCATCAGTACCAGCTCCAGCTCTACCTTCCACAGGACACAATTGGGAAAGTATTGACTGATAGTTTTGCTCAGCCATATCATCAGTGACTATGCCCATTTGACAGAATAAATGATAATATTTACTAGAAACATCCATGGATACTTGACTTACATTATTATCTTACAAAAATGAGATTTTTGATGCCACAGTGTCCTTTGTGACCCAACATTCTACAAACTGGACAGGTTATGGGGGCAGCAGTAAGCCAGAGCTAGCCTCTTGTGGTGACCAATGGTCCGAGGTTAGCCCCTTTCCCCTACACCTCTACATGGCAGCTTAGTCCATGGCCTGTGGTGCTGCCTGGGTTTAGTGTGGGGATTACTTCTTTGTCTTATAAATAGCTAAATATGTGTCGGGTTAGCTGTTAATCCCTGGGGCTGGCTCTTGAGAATTTGGAACCCCATCTACCTCAGTTAGAGCTGACACACATGGCAGAGTTGACCAAAGTTAAAGAAACACAAACTGCAAAGTGCAAGCCCACATTTGAGTCTGTTGCTGGATTTGAGACTGGATCAAAGAAGAAAGCATGCTAAGAAGGGTCCTCCCAGTCCAGTCCCGAGGGCTGTCCCTTGGTCACTTCCCCAGTCCACAGCCCTGAGCTTCTCCAAAAGAGGGAGGAGATGTGAGGGCCCAGGGAGAGGAGGTGAATGGGACAGGAGTGGAGAGCAAGGGCTCTGGAAACCGGACGGTGGGTTGGCTTTTCTAGGAAATAAGAACTCAGAGTGCACACAGGACAACGAAAGTTGTGAGCAACTGAGGCAAAACTTCCTCAGCAGATGAAAAACCCCTTGGTGAGCCGGGGATGGTGGCTCATGCCTGTAATCCCAGCGACTCAGGACGTAAAGGCAGGAGGATTGCAAGTTTGAGACCAAAGGCAGTTGTCTTAATTTAACAAGAGACCCTGTCTCAAAAAGTAAAAAAAAAAAAAAAAAAAAAAAAAAAAAAAAAAAAAAAAAAAAAAAAAAGAAAGAAAAAAGAAAAAAGAAAACCCCATAGCTTCTCTTTATGCACATGGTTTAAAACAAAGCTTAGAGAAAAGGAAATGTCCTGCAGTCTCAAACTTATGCAAAACAAATAAATCAGTGTAGTGGCTGTGGCCCAGCGGCGGGAGACCAAGCCCAGAAGCAAGGGGAGCCAAGGAAGCTCGAGCTTGGCGGGCCCCATGGCCTCCGCACTGATGCTGAGGACACATTCATATCACTCCCCAATTTTTGTTTTAGCTGGTTGAGGTCAATATGGAAATGTCTTGAGGAAAGCTTGGGGTCTTGGTCCTCAGCAGTGCCATTCCAAAAGGAGGTGGGAGGGAGAGACTCACCCAGCAGGGCAGCGGGACACAGGACTGTCTCGTCCCTGGCTCTTCAGAGGCGCCTTCTTCATGTTGGATGTGTTCAGGTGTGATGTAAAGCTGTGTCCCCCAAGCTCAGTAAGAAATATGTCTTTCCCACGTGCTGTGTAACAGCAGGAAGGAGAAAGCAAATTGGGGGAGGGCAGTGGGGTGACCGGGCAGCGCGGTCAGCAGTCACCTCGCCAACCCACAGGAGGGTGGAGATGAGGATGAGGGCCATGTGTTACCACCAACGCACTGGCTCACAACAACATACATTTATTTTTTTAAGGGGGCACCATCTTTAAAAATGGAGTTGAAATCTAATTCATATCCTCTCCCATGTGTCCATCAGCTTGTCATGCTGTGGTAACTTATGTGTTGCTGTGATGCTGAAAGCTATGCCACTGGTATTTCAGATGCCAACAGGGCCACTCATAGTGGACAAGTTTCAGCTGAGCTTCTAGACTAAGACAGACTAGGGAGGACCTGGCAGCCCACTCCTAAAACAGCCATTGAAAGCCCTATGAATAGCAAAGAAGCACTGTTACCTATCATGCCAGAAAATGAATCCCCCAGGCTAGAGGGCACTCAAGAAACAGCTGGGCAAGAGTTGTCTCCTCAAAATAGAGTTGACCTTATTGACGGGAATGGAGGAAAGCCCCATGGACCTCTTTTTGCTGATGCAGCAGGACTCAAAATGAGAAGAAACATAGTGGCTGCAACAATGGGCTCAAACATAAAAAGGCTGTGTGTATGGCTCAGTGTTGGAGAGTGTTTTATTCTGCTGTCTTTAGGCTCACTGAGAGTCAGATCCAACTAGACAGGACCTAACAACAATTCATATTCTGTACAGTTCACCTGCTTCAAATGTCTAATTTGATGGTTTATGGTACATTCACAGATATGTACAACCATCACTGTAGTCAATTTAGAACATCTTTATCACCTAAAGATGAAACCATGTATCCTTTCACTATATACCTTATCCTCCCAACACCCCAGTCCCAAGTAACAATCAGTCTGGTTCCTAACTGGGTCTGGGGACAGAGGCGTACTTCTCAGAGTGACACCTTGCTCTAGGAGCTATATATATGCTTGCGGCAGGAGGGCAGCTGACCAGTAGGGGATGTGATGATGATGGCGACAACACGGTAGCCTCTCAGGTCCTCTCAGATCCTCAGCTTGTCTTTCCTTGGATGCATGGACGCTGTGCCCTGCGAGCCAGGAGCTTGGGGTCCCAGTATTGTCAATGTGCCTTGGGTGCCAGCCCCCACCCTGGGGAAGGTGGGTGGGAGAAGGCGGCTTCTCACTCCCACCTGCACCCACCCAGAACTTCATCTCAGCCAGGGGCCTGAGAAGACAGCCTTCCAACTGGAGGCTGGGCTGAGAGGCCTTGGGTTCCTGCTGCCCCTTTCTGGTGGAGATTCCATCTTTCAAACCAGAGGTCAGAGTCCAAAATCAGTCTCACAGGTCCAAGTCAAGGTGTCAGCACGGCTGGCTCTTCTCAGTGGGTGTTGGGAGCAACCATTTTCTTGCCCTTTCCAGCAGTCAGGCCCCACCTCTCTCCTTAGGCTCGTGGCCCCTTCCCCACCTCAGAAGCCAGTGTCACCTCTGAACTCCCGCGTCCTTGTAATGTATCAGCCCACCCAGACACTCCAGGGTCTCCTCTCCATCTTCAGAACCTTCCCTTCACCCCACCTGCAAGAATCCATTTGCCACTTAAGGTCACATGCCCATGGGGCCTGGGATTTGTCCGTGGGTATCTTTGGGGCATTATTCAATCCTGTGCAGGGGAGGAAGCAGGCAAGATACAAAGTAGTGGCCTCTGGCTGAGGGGCGGCTCTTCTGCACCAATGCCCTTGATGCTCACTCACGGAGCAGCTGGGAGAAGCACAGGATGTGGGATGGGGGAGCACCCTGTCCCAAGGGTGTCCCCTCAAACTCTCTTCGCCCTGCTGGGATCTGGCTCCACCTGCATTATCAGCACAGACTCTGCTCCCTGAGCCTGCGTGATGGTAACTACCATTTACTAACACTTCTGTGTGCCAGATACAGTTGTGCTAGGGGCTTTTAAACATCATCCTGAATCCATGTATCATTCTCATTTTAAAGGTGAAGAAACCAAGGCTGAGGAGTGTAACTAGTCCAATATCACGTGGTTAGTAAAAGTGGAGGAGTAAGAATCTGTGGCCCTTTTCAGATATGTCCACAGATTCTTTGGTGCTCCTCCCTGCAAAAGATGGAGGATTCTCCAAAGTGTGGTTACAGCTGGGCGATGTGGTACACATGTGTAATCCCAGTGACTTGGGAGGCTGAGGTAGGAGGATGGCGAGTTAGAGGCCAGAGGCAGACTGCACAACCTAGCAAGGCCGTTTCAAAATAAAAATGGGGCTGGGCGGGGCATCTCCATGGTAAAGTGCTTGCCTTGCTTGCGTGAGGCCCTGCTGCAGTACTAAAAAAAAAAAGTGTGGTTGCAATTGGTTGTTGGCTTCTAGAGGATGTAATGTGGCACAGGTGTTGGTCTGCAAAGTCTACGATGTGTACCTTGAAGGGACTGTGGCTCCTCCTTACAGCTGCCACGTTACAAGGGCACTCAGGCAGCCCTCTGGAGAGACCCACCTGGCCCGTCCTGCCTGTACGTCATCCTTGAAGCAGATCCACCAGCCTAGCTGAGGCTTCAAAGGATGGCAGCCCTGGGCGACACCTCCATATTCACCGCAACCCATGAGAGATTCTGAGCCAGGATCATCCAGCTAAGCTGCTCCTGAATTCTTGACCAATAGGAATTATGAAATAGTAAGTCATGAAATATTGGGGTTATTTTCTATGCAGCAATAGATAATTAAGGCAGCCACTGAGTCTGGGCTAATCCTATTGTCTGGTGCCAACTCCCAAATCACCAAGTCAGGTGACTATGTCTTTGGGGGACTGAGAGAAGCTGGCCTTGAAGGACAGAAGGTGGTGAGCTGCCAAGGGCAAGAGTGAAGGGTGAGTGGCTAAGAGAGCAGGGGACGTAGGGTGCCTGCGGAAGGGCAGGGTCCTGGAACACTGGAGGGAGGGAGCCATGGAGCCTGGAGGAGCCTCTGGGAGGTGCCGTGAGGCAGAACCACGTGTTGCCCCTCGTGGTCTGTTCAGGCTGCATGATGCAAGTAGAAGGGTGACGGATGGGCAGGGGAGGACAAGACTGTTCAGCAGTTGTGAAGGTGCTCCTCAGAGATGAGCGGGCAAGGGCGCTTCAGAAACCGCGACTTCCATTACCCACACACGGGCTAAGTTCAAATGCAAGTTAATGCGAGTCTTTCAGATGCCAAATTACTGACAGGTCCTGTTGAACTTCTTAACAGCCTAAGTCCAAGGAACCACGTAAACCCCACCTGCCCAAAGAAAATGCCCACAAATCCAAGTCACATATCAGGTGTTTGTACACTGACAGGTTTATTCTTTTCTTAAAGCTTGAACAAATACATCTTTGTGCACACAAAAGTTGGTAAAAAGTAAGCCCTTTCTGCTTTGTTAAAAATGAAACCCACACACAATGCCTTCTGGCCAAATGCCCCAAACAAGAAAACAGCATTTCTACAATACATCCACGTTTTGATTTGTGTATGTCTTAACAGAGTTGCCTGAACAAAGGGAATACTAACTTCAAGACCACAAAGGGAAAAAGTACATGCCGCTTACAACTGTGAAAGACAAGTAGCTATGGAATTCGGCAAATTCTCCTCAGATATTTTAGAATATAAAGGTTCTTTTAAATCTTGATAGTATACCTTTAATCAAAGGCAATATAATTATCATAATAAAGCATTCAAAGGACATTAAAATAAATATGCATATCTATAGCAACAAAAAGAACATATTACACTTAGCTCTTGTAAATAATCCCAGAAGAGGGAAAGCTTATTATAAATTAACACTTAAAGATTCTAGCCCAGCTAGAATTAATCAATTAAAAAAAATCTGCCATGAAGTATATAAAGCAGGTAAAGAAAAGCTAACTCACTGAATGAAGACAGGCAGTACCAAGCAAAAAAAAAAAAAGTCACTCCCAGGAGGAAATTAATACTACTAAAAATAATGAAAGATAGGTATAAAATGAAGATACAAAAGAAAGTTGATCGTTGGTGTGAGAATAGTTTTATTCCCTGCATTATAAGAATGTCTTCTGTTCCTTATGTTCTACTAGAGTAACCTAGAAAAAAAAGCCATGCAAATAAAATTCAAATCACATGCCAGTGGAGTGACTTTGCTTAAAGGTTGGCCCCAAAAGGGCTTTCAAAGAGGTCAAAGACCTGTTCTAATTGCCACACAAATGAATGCTTACATCTAAGTAAGAACCTATTCTGTGGACTTTATAGAATCATTTCTACTTTGTAATAATGTTTTCTGATTCTTCTTAAACAAGAAGGGGAGGGGTAAGAGAGGAGCAGGACAGAGATGCAGGTAAAGAACCTCATCATGCTGGGCAGAGCATGGTGAATTTCAGCCAGAGAAAAATGCAGGCAAGAAAGAATGGAGGAAGAGTGTGGGGCTCTAGCCAGGAGGGCCTGCGCGAGGGGCTGGGGAGTCTGAATACGACAGATGCGCCTCTCCTGTCTTGGGAATGATGAATTAGCTACTGCTTATCAGGCAGGGAACAGAGCCAGCAACAAAAAGGCTACAGAGATACCTTCAGGACCAGCCCTATGAAATCTCAAAGTTTTGGCCACAGAGGAACATGCACTCACCTGGCTGAAAACAGGAACTTTTTAAGCAGGGCACTAAGTACAGATCTTTCATTTAATAAATATATCCCCTCTGGTTGGCAAATCTTCCTCTTGACAGGTCATCATGGACTGCTACGAGGTGGCTGTGACTGGACAGAAAACTGTTTAAGACAGTTAATCAGGTGGCTATACAGATAATGGCCACCACGGGTTTAGAGTCTCTGGCTAACTCCTCTCACGGTACAGAAAGTGATGCGGTCACCAGCACTGAAGCCAGATGAAGCACAGCTTCCCCTATGATGGAAGAAAGGAAGATCAGGGTGTGTGTGTGTGTGTGTGTGTTAGAAAGACCCTGATGAAAGATAGAATTAAAGTGATTTACTTGTTAATGCTAATTTGGGGCCAGTTAGCAAAACCAAGATACTGTCACATCCCCCAAACAGAACCAAGGGTGGAGTTAAGCATTGATGTTAGATGATGTCACAAAGTTTGATCTGCGAAAGAACAATAGACAAATGGTTTCACAGTCGTCCCTGGAATCTGGCATAAAATGGAACCTCAACTCCATCCAAAGTGTGAGTCTCCCTGAACTGTAGGCCTCGGAAAGAAACACAGGCTCAGGACATTTTGATGCTTTGCTCTGCTCTAGGAAGGGCTCGGGCCTCTGTGGGCTTTCTCCAAGGGTGCTGTCCACCCGGATTCCTTCTTCTAGGATCCCAGCAGCTCCTCCCACCTTCCCCGCCCTGAACCACTTCTTTAGCACTGACCTGAAATGAACTTATCCTACCCACTTTGAAGGGTCTTTAAGTAATGGAGGGTAACTCATCTAGTTGGCACAGTAGAGAGTCAATGTCATGCCTGCAGATCATTTAAAAAACATATATCCTTTCTTCCTTGCCATTATAAATACTAAATGGAAGAGGAGACAAAAAGAGAAGAAACGTTTTCAAATTATCAAAAAATGGCTGGGCAGGATGGCTCATGACTGTAATTGCAGTGATTTGGGAGGCAGAGGCAGGAGGATTGTGAGTCCGAGACCAGAGGCAGCCTGCGTAATTTAGGAGGCAGAGACAGGAGGATTGTGAGTTTGACACCAGAGGCAGCCTGTGTAACTTAGTGAGAGGCTAGACGCTGACTTTGAAACAAAAGTGGGGGGCTGGAGATGCAGCCCAGTGCTAGAGCACTTGCAAAGTATGTGTGATGTCCTGGGTCTAACCCCTAGGTACTGCAAAAATAAATAAAATAAAATAAGATGAAATAAGTAAAATAAAAAAGAAGAAAATTTAATCAATGGAGAAAACCATAAGAAAAAGCCCAGAAAATAGTCCATTAACTAGGTCATTTAAGAATGGCATCCAGAAGCTGGGTGTGGTGGTGCATGCCTGTAATCCCAGCGACTTGGGAGGTGGAGGCAGGAGGATTGCAAGTTTGAGACCAGAGGCAGTCTGTGTAATTTAGTGAGACTCGGTCTAAAAAAGTAAAAAAATGGCTGAGAGTGCAGCTCAGTGGTCCAGCACTTGTGTGAGTCCCTGGGCTCAAACCCCAGTACCATTAAAAAAAAAAAAAAGAAGAAGAAAGAAAGAAAAAAAAAATAGCATTCAGAACAAAATTCAAAATACTTGCATCTTCTAAAATAATACATGATTTGTTCCAAATTTTAGGAAGCTCTAGAACAAAAGAGGGGCTGGGATTTAGCTCAGTGGGTAGAGCACTGTGCTGCAGTCTCTGAGGCCCCGAGTTCAATTCCCAGCACTGCAAAAATGGGAGAAGGACCTGGCAATTCACTCCCAAGGAAATCCCGAAGCACTCAGCCATGAAAACCCTATGAGGGTCGCTATGAGTTGGATACTGACTCGACGGCACCTAACAACAACAGAACAAAAGATACCCCTCATAGTAAGGTTTTCCCAAAAAGTTTTCAGGAAAAGGCCATGCAAACACCTCTCAGTGAGGTCAGGGGTAAGGAGCTCTGTTTCTGGCAGGAAACTGCCCTGGTGAGCACTGAGGTTGGAGCCTCACACTCTTCCTCTGTCCTTTCTTGTCTACGTTTTTCTTGAAGATTTTCAGATATGCTACAACACTGCTATAACTACGGTTTAATATGAATTAATACGGTTTAATATGGAAATAAAGTTCACTCACATAACAAGACATTCTATAAATTACTAAGTGCAACGATATATTTTAAACCCATACTCAGACCTACACAATATATACACTGAGTTTTTACTAATAGTATTTGATAACAATAAATAGTAAGGCTCCACCTCATTTCACATCTACCTATTCTCAGATTCTACTTCAAAATTCGAGTCAATATTTATTATAGAGAACCAGACAAAGAAATTTTTAAAATTGATAAATATCACCTCCGTGTTCTGCCCATCTCTGGGATAAATGGATCCCACAGAGTTAACTGGCCTTCAGAATGTCAGTGAGGTTGGGAAGGTTGGTTTCTTCATCTCTGTTTTGCAGATGAAATGGAGGCAGAGAGGCTGACTTGCTCAGCCATCACGTCTATAAATCAGTCTAGAAAAACGGCACAAAGTGCCATCCCGCTTCTTTTTGCAAAATTGTGTTTTTAAAAGTGGAAATTTCATCTACAGTGCCTCCTCTAATCCATGGCTCAGAAACAAACCACTAATTTATAATGTCTAAATGCCTCCCCAGGAAGCAAATACTTATGGATTAGTCCATTCATGTGAAACTCATTAGAAAAAGATCTGATTAGAAAGTATTTTCAATGTAAAGTGCTAAGTTTCACAGAAAAACAGCCTATCGTATTTGTGTGCTGTTGGTATACCTCATTTGTCTGTGAGCTTGTGCTGTCGGGGCTTGCGTGTTGCTGTGATGCTGAAAGCTATGCCACTAGTATTTCAGATACCAATGGGGCCACCCATGGTGGACAGGTTTCAGCTAATCTTCTGGACTAACACAGACTTGGGAGAAGGACCTGGAAGCCCACTCCCCAAACAATCAGCCACTGAAAACCCTATGAATAACAGAGAAACACTGTCAGTTATAGTGCTAGAAAGTGAGTCCCTTAGGCTGGAAGGCATTCAAAAGATAACTGGGGAAGAGTTGCCTCTTCAAAGTAGAGGATGGAAATGGAAGAAAGCTCCTGGGACCTCCTTTTGGGGATGTGGCAGGGCTGAAAATAAGAAGAAACACTGCAACACTGGGCTCAAACATTAAAAGAGCATGTGCATGGCACAGTGTTGGGTAGTGTTCTGTTCTGTGATACATAGGGGCGCTATGAGTTGGACCCAACTCAATAGCACCCAACCACCACCACCACCACCACCACCACCACCAGCACCACCACCACCACCAGCACCACCACCACCACCACCACCACCACCACCAATATAGCTGGTACCTAATGCAAGGAAGTACTATAATTTAGTTTGCCATTTAAGAGGCATACCTGCAAGTTTTATTTTCTCCATGTTAAAAATATTTATGTTTAAACAAAAATAAATTTCCCTAAGCCTGTGATAGGAAGAACATTATTAAGTGTGTAAAGCAGTCACAATAAAAGGAAGCACACAATGCAAGGAAAAAGTGTTAAATATTGTCATTCTATACATAAAGTGGGGAGAAGGATGTGGCAATCCACCTCCGAGGCAATCCCGAAACAATTAGTCATTGAAAACCCCATGAGGGTCACTATGAGTCGGACATGACTCCACGAAACCTAACAACAGCAACACATAAAGAGTTTTCTGTATATAAAGAGAATTTGTTATGATACTTTACTTAATTTATCTATCTTCCAACAAAGGCTTTTTTCTTCTTTTTTTTTCAGTACTGGAGGTTGAACCCAGGGCTGCATGCATCTGAGGCAACAGGTCCACCTCTGAGCCAAACCTTCACTTCCTTTATTTTTTGAGTCAGGGTCTCGCTGAGTTGCACCTCAAAGTCATAATCCTCCTGCCTGAGCCTTCTGAGCTGCTGGGATTATGTGTGTGTGCCATGGGTAGAAGATAGGCTTTGAAAAATTCCTCTAAATGAAACTTCATATAAGACAGATGTTTTCACCGTATTTTCCACTGCAGAAACATCTTATGTTGTCATTCATAAAATAAACCAAATGCTGAAACCTAGTAGAGAGCACTAATCAAACTAACATTCCCCATCAACGAAGTGACTACTAAAAAAGTGGATTTATGTCTAGAGAATCAAACAAATATATAAAACACATTTCTTCATCTTAAAAAAAAATCAGAAACAAAGCACCTACTATGGGTATTTTAAATACTCAGTGTTCAACACTCTGAAGTGTTTGTATGAAATAAAAATCCTCACCATCTTTAAAGCTAAATTACAATAATCCGGAACCCTGGAATGTTATCACCCATTCCAGCTGTATCAATGTGGTGTTACCAGAGTGAACTATTTGTACCTGTATTTTTCATTTGGAAAGAAACTGAAATGGGTATCTCCTACCATTTTGGTTCATTGATCATTTACCACAGAGATCACTAAAGTCCAAGTGGGGATCACTGGCAGGGCAGACAGTTAACTTAAGGGATAAGTCTTGTTAATTCGATGTTGTAAGCCCCCAAACAAGTGTGTGTACACACCCATAAATACATACATATGTACGTTTCAAAGTACTATTACTTAAGTAACTGGAAAATAGTATTTTTTTCTCCAAAGAAGAAGATAGACTTAATGCAACCAGATTTTAAGTAGTGTAAGGAGCCTCATCAGAAGCATGAAGAATTGACATTGTAATTTTTAATTAAAATCCCTAAGTATGCTACTTGATTTAAAATAAAACCTTTAACCTATGGAAAACTTAACATGGAAACAGCACAGAAGCTAATTTTTTAAGAAACAGCCCATGATGAAAATTACATATCATCTGTAATAGTTACCAATGTACATCTTTTTAAGTTTTCATAATATACATATGGGTTAAACATATCAACTTAAAATCTAATTAGAAATTTTACAAATTCCAGTTTTTCTCTGAATGTATTTGTCATCAGAAAAAAAATTTTCTGGATTTTTAGGTGAACAGGGTTTGGTCATTCTGACATTAAAAAGCAATGCCAGAACTTCTTTCTTATTTCTGTCCTCAGAACTTACTGAAAAGCAAGGGCACTGAAATAAAAAATAATCTGGACTATTTTGACAGTAGACTTTACTCAAGTATCTAAAAGCTTTATCGGAATCACTTAGTAAAACATATACTGACTTACCAGAAATGCACCTTTATATTTCCAGCCTTTATATTCTTGCTTTTAAAAATATAAGCTATCTAGGTACAGTGACACACGCCTGTAATGTGAATGATTCAGGAGGCAGAGGCAGGAGGATCACAAGTTCAAGGCCAGAGGTACGCTGCATAACTTAGTGAGACCCTATTTCAAAGTAAAAAGCAAAAAATGGTCTGGGAGTGTATCTCAGTGGTAGAGTGCTTACAAAGCATGCGTGAAGCCCTAAGTTCAACTCCCGATACTGCAAAGAAAAAAGATAAACTAGACTAACGACACAGAAATTAACTCTTTAAGTTCATACATTTAAGGTACAGTTTGTGCTAAATATAATACAAAAATGAATAACTAGTTACTGTTGAAAATTATTTTTGAAGCACTTGTCAGTTGACATTTATAAAAAGCACTAATTTTATTGCATTGTAATATATATTTTTCACATTAAGATCTGATGTAAAAACAATTTTCAGTTTGAAACAATTCTATTTACATTTGCTGTAGAAGCATTTTTCAAGTGTTCAAAGCCTAATTTTCTTCAATATAGTTTATCTTGGCCTTTGCCGGACACAAATGCAAAGTTTCATGTGATATCTGAAGTAGTGAATAAAAATTTAAGTTTCTTCTTATGTTGACAAAACTGTTGTGTTTAATGAGTATAAATTACCCAGGACAAAGATATTTTAGCACTGGGGGTATATATAGCTCAAGGTAGAGTGCTTGCCTCATTTGTGCGGATCTAGTTTTCATCTCCAGCACCATTAAAATAATCACATATATAACACACACACACACACACACGCACACGCACACACACACACACACACACACACACACACACACCATACATGGGAGAAGGACCTGGCAATCCACTCTCAAAAGGAATTTGCCACTGAAAACCTATGAATAGCACAGAAGTACTGACAGTGCCAGGCATGGCTCAGTGTCGGGAAGTATTTTGTTCTGCTGTACATAGGGTCACTATGAGTTGGACCCAACTTGATGGCACCTAACAACAATAATACACACACATATGTGTATATGTATATACACATACGTGTATATATATGCATGTGTGTTTATATGTGTATGTGTATATATAATGTGTATATGTATATATATGTGTATATATATATTTTTCATATATATGTTTTCAAAGAGCAGCTTGAGAAGACAAAATCAAACATTTTAATGACATGTGCAAAGAGCTAGAGACAGAAAACCAGAAGGGAAGAACATGCTCTGTTTCTTACAAGCTTAAGGAATTAAAGAAAAAATTCAAGCCTTAAATGGCAATAGTAAAATATTCTATAGGGAAAATACTAAATGATACATGAAACATCAAAAAAGAAGATAGAATGAATACATAGAGTCATTATATTGAAAAGAACTGGTGGATGACCAACCATTTCA
Source organism: Pedetes capensis (assembly GCA_007922755.1). Taxonomy (NCBI): domain Eukaryota; kingdom Metazoa; phylum Chordata; class Mammalia; order Rodentia; family Pedetidae; genus Pedetes; species Pedetes capensis. Next base: position 50,512 of record VMDO01002569.1, on the reverse strand, counting down.
AGAGGTTGCATATCATCAGGAATCAATAGTACTGAAAGACAAAGTAGAAGTTGCCTTAAAGGAACTGGCAAAACACAAGGCTCTAGGAATTGATGGAATATCAATTGAGTTGTTTCAACAAACAGATTCAGCATTGGAGGTGCTAACGTGTTTATGCCAAGAGATTTGGAGAATGGCTACTTGGGCAACTAAGTGGAAGAGATCCATATTTGTGCCTATTCCCAAGAAAAGGGATCCAACCGAATGTGGAAACTATTGAATGACATTAATATTACATGCTAGCAAAATTTTACTAAAGATCATTCAAAACTGACTTCAGCACTATATAGATGGGGAACTGCCAGAAAATCAAGCCAATTCAGAAGAGGGTGTATAACCAGGGACATCATTGCTGATGTCAGATGGATATTAGCTGAAAGCAGAGAATACCACAAATACCATATCTATGTTTTATTGACTATGCAAAGGTATTTGACTGTGTGGATCATAACAAATTATGGATAATGCTGTGAAGAATAGGAATACCAGAGCACCTAATTGTATGCACAAAGTATCTGTACATGAACGAGGAGACATTCATTTGAACAGAACAAGGAAGCACTGCTTGGTTTAAAGTTGAGAAAGGTGTGCATCAGGGCTGTATCCTTTCACTGTACCTCTATAATTTCTATGCTGAGCAAATAATCTGAGAAGCTAGACTTTACGAAGAAGAATGTGGCATTAGAATTGAAGACTCATTAACTACCTGCATCGTGCATATGACACAAGTCTCCTTGCTGAAAGTGAAGAGGATTTGAAACATTTACTGATGAAAATCAAAGAACATAGCCTCCAGTATGGATTGTGACTCAACATCAACAAAACAAAAATCCTTAAAACTGGGTCAGTAAATAACTTCATGATAAATGGGGAAAAGATTGAGTTTATCTAATATTTTGCTTTACTTGTTTCTACAATCAACACCTGTGGAAGCAGCAGTCAAGAAATCAAAAGACACATTATACTGGGAAAACCTGTACCAAAAGACCCCTTTAAAGTATTGAAACATAAAGATGTCACATTGAAGATGAAAGTGCACCTGACTCATGCCATGGCATTTTCAGTCGCATCATATGCTTGTGAAAGTTGGACATTGAATAAGGGAGACAGCAGAAGAACTGATGCTTTTGAATTATGGTGCTGGAGATTAAAACTGAATATACCATGGACTGCCAAAAGAACCAATAGATCTGTTCTAGAAGAAGTGCATCCAGAGTGCTCCTGAAGCAAAGACGGGTAGACTGCATCTTACATATTTTGGACATGTAGTCAAGAGGGACCAATCCCTGAGAAGGACATCATGTTTGGGAGAGTGGCAGGTCAATGAAAAGAAGGAAACCCCTCAATTAGATGGATTGACATAGTATCTGCAACATAAATTAGATGCTGTGCCTGGCAATAAGAAGACAAGATAGCCTCTGGATCTAGTGAACTGGTAAAATCATGAATATCATTAATTTTATGGTATTTTGAAGGTATTCTGCTTGATTAAAAAGACAGCTGCTACAAATGATTTTGTGAATAAATAACATTTCTGTTAACTGTGCAAATGAGCCTGCTTCTGAAATCATGTGAATATAAGTAGGATGAGAGAGATTTACAAGAGCATTTACCAAACAAAAATGTAACTAAAACAAGACCCCAGTGGTCCCATGAGGACAGTGAGATCAAAAGTAGGGATTAACCTTTAGTCCAAACATACAAGGAATAAGCTGGATGTGATCACCATTAAAACACAGCACTTGGCATCTACCCACACGTTACTCAACACTCAGAAAAAATGCTCCAGCTGGAACTTTGGTGTCATCTGCAAAAGACAAATGTATTTTTTCTCTAAGAACTTCATTTCTGCTTTTGGAAGATGTTCTAGCCATAATACCAACTATGGTTCAAACAGAGCTGCTGCCAAAGAAAGGAGAGCTGGGATGGCATTCTCTGAACAGCAAGGTGTTAGGAATGACTTCCTCAAAACTACTGCATCCTTTTAGCTGAAAGGTTTTTTTTTTTTTTCTTTTTTTCTCATTTGGTTTTTAAAAATTGGGACAAAATTCACATAACATAAAACCTATCATTTTACTCCAGGTTGGGTGGTATACATCTGTAGTCCCAGTTATTTGGGAGTCTGAGGTGGGAGGATCACTTAAGCCCAAGAGCCCAAGGCCAACCTGCACAACATAGCAAGATCCTATTTCAATCAATCAACCAATCAATAACATACATATGTGTATTTTAAATGTACCATTCAACACTTTTTAATATATTTATAATATTATACAACTACTATCACTAACTCCAGATTATTTCATAACCCCCAAAGCCCACCACCCATACCCATTAAGTAATCACTTTCCATTATTCCCTCCCAGCAGCCTGTGGAAACCATGAATTTTCTTACCGCTTAGCATCTTATTTTGTGCATTTCATATAACTGGAATTAGGTTAACACATGGCCATTTGTGTCTAGCTTCTTTTACTTTAACTGGTTGTTCTTAAGCCATTCCAAAAAGACTATAATCCCAAGAACATTAAACCAACAGTGCTCGGGATTGTTAATCTGTCGTCTGAGTACAGTCTAGACTCTTTGGAGCTACAATATATGATGATGTTCTAGTTCTCTGACTGTCTTTTGATTACACGAAAATAAACTGTAATCAAGTACAAATTGTTATCTCTGGAATCTGTGTTTGTTTGGAATAGAAAAATAATCCATTGGATGAAGTTTCTGGAGTGAGAAAGAATACCAAAGAGTAAAATTCTTTTTTTGGCTACAGTATTTTAACGGTGATATGTGTCTAGATTACATTTTTCTCTTGGTAATACTGACATTTAAGTTATTCCACAAGACTGAGAACACCAAGCCATTTTTCAGTATCTCAACACATTTAATAAGTGCTTAGTCACCGGAGAAATGTTTTTCAAAAACTGAAGTTAAAATGGGAAACCACAGTATGCTAACTCTTTATCAGATCTCACATTAATACTCATAAAAACGCTTGATTTCTGAGGCAAATTTGTTCTCCCTTAATTAGTTACTAGACCATTTTGTTTGTTTGTTTTGACCCAAGGTATTGCCATGGAGCTCAGGCTGGTCAGGAACTCACAATCCTACGGTCTTACCCTCCTGACTGCTGGGATTACAAGCATGAACCACCACTACTGACTACTTCCTAGAGCTTTAATGCAAATTGTCCAATAACTGTTGTCCAAAGTAAGTTTTTCATGTGTTTGTCTTGACTCTGTGATGTAGCAATTCATGTACATGGAGTTAAGCATTTTTAGTTTTCAAAAGATGGGCCAACTACTGATGCACTGCGAGTAAACTGGGAATTGGGATAGTCTTCATATAATTTTTAAAAGGCTAAAAATGTGTAAAGAAAATGTAATCATCCAAAAGGTCTTAGATTCTCCCTCTCACATATGACTCAGCAACAGAAGAATGGATAAAGAAAATATGGTATATATACACAATGGGATATTACTGAGCCATAAAGAAAAATTAAATCATGTCATTTCCAGGATAATGGACAGAACTGGAGGATATGTTAAGCAAAATAAGCAAGACACAGAAAGACAAGTATTATATGTTTTTTCTCATATACGGAAAAACAAAAGAAGACCTGAAAGTAGAAAAGGGACTATTAGGGGGTTGGAGAAGGAGAGAGAGAGAAGAGCAAGAAAGAGTAGCAGGGAGGGCAGATCAGATCAGATAGAAGTATGATACATGCATATATAGAATATAGCAGTAAAACTTGTTAATTGGTATAATTAATATGCATTAATAATTATAATTTAAAAACGATGACCCAGAAACCATTGAGTAGCTTTTTGAAAACAATAAGCTATAAATCCCAAAGTGACAGAGATCTTATCTTTGCTGTTACATTGCCTGTGTCTAGAACAGTACTTGGCCTGAAGCAGGAGCTCAAAAACCATATAATGAATGAACAAACAAAGGAGTAACAGATGAGAGAGACATGGTGCCCTCTCATGTGAACTTGTGACAACCAAACGATCACTGTCAGAAGCCACTGTGGGAAAATCAACCATGATGACTGAAAATGATTACCACCAGATTTTGTCTTTTGGTCCTAATTTGAGTACCTTGGAACCAGGTTAGTCCTCCCACTGAAAACAAGTAGGAAAGCTAAATGAAACACACAACCTCTTTTACAGGCATCAGGAAGCAAACAGAGGCAGTCTGAGAATGAGGAGTCATACCCTAGAAGAGAGGCAGCAGGCTGAGGGGGCACCATGGCCACTCTGCCTTCTTTGAAGGCTCTGCAAACTCATGGCACCAGGGAACATAGAGCTCACAGAGAGCAGCGATCCCACATAGTTGAAGAGACAAAAGTTGGAGGTTGGGGTAAGATTTGAGGAGCAAAATCCCAGAGAGGAAAAAATCTCTAGAAGTAAATTTAAAGTATTGCTACAGTATCCCTTTGAGGTGTCTGCCAATCCTAAACCTCATATGCGTGTAGAGAGACTGCACGAAATCCAACAAAAGCAGCAGTCAGGAAGTGAAAGAGCTGGGCAGAAGCCTTAGTAGCTCTTGGTCCTGAGGAGACAGAGATGGGAATTTAAGGCCACTGACAGAAAGTGGCCTTGATAAATACTGCAGATTTTCAGCTGAGAACCCAAAGAGGACACAGGTTAGGAATCAGGGCAAAAGTAAAACACACAAGCCATAATGGAGTCTAAAAACCAACCTTTGACAGGATTATGGTGATCTGACTATACTTCACCTGCCTGTCAGAAGAAAACCATCATCGTAAGGGGAAGACGGCGTCACTCAGAACCTCCACTATCTTTAATATACAACCTAAGACATCCAGCCAAACCTATGAGGCATGCAAAAAATAAGACAAAATGACTGAAAACCAACAGAAAATACATACGAACAATAGAAACCACCAACTTGTAGTAATTCAGACTTTGGATTTTTCAGAGTTTCAAAATTATTTTGATTAATGTATTCAAGAATATAGAGGAGTGAGAATTTGGCAGAGACTTGGAGCGTATAAAAAGTCAATGAATATTTTAGAACTAAAAATACATGAAATTAAATTTAAAATTGATTAGATCCAGGAGAACAGAAGATGGGTCTGGAAAATTTATACAGATTCATGTACAGGGAGAAATAAGGATGGAAAACATACAAAAGATTGGAAGATAATGGAATATGGTAAAAAGGTTTTGAGGAACCATAGAAAAAGGGGACAAGGAGAATGGATTGGAAAAAAATTACTTGAAGAATGGCTGGTTAAGAATTTGTAATATAGAAAGACATCGACCAACATATTGAATAAGTTTACTATCCTTAGGAAAGATAAAAATCACACATATAAACATCACTAGGTAAACTTTTAAAACCAAAGACAGAGGTTGGGTGCTGTGGCTCATGCCTGTAATCCCAGCAATGCGGGAGGCTAAAACAGGAAGATTATGAGTTTGAGGCAGCCTACACAAATTAGTGAGACTCTGTCTCAAAATAAAAAAATGAGGCGGGTACTGGGGATACAGCTCAGTGATAGAGCACTTGCTTAGCATTAGCAAGGTCCTGGGTTCAACCACCCCAGTATCCACAAACAAACAACAAAAAGAAAATCTTAGAAGTGTCCAGACAGCCTGGCATGGTAGTGCATGATTGTAATCCCAGCACTCAGGAGGCTAAGGCAAGAAGATCAAATCTGAGGACATCCTGGGCTACATGGCGAGACTCTCTCAAAATAACAACAAAAGGTCAGTGGAAAAAAGGCACATTATCTTCAAAAGAAGTAAGACTGGTGGCTGAGTTTTCTGTAGAATTTAAGGAATGGAATGACATTTTAAAAGTGATAAACAGCTGGGCATGGTGGCACATGCCTGTAATCCCAGCAGCTTGAGAGGCAGAGGCAGGAGGATCACAAGTTAGAGACCAGAGGCAGTCTGCATAACTTAGCGAGACCCTGTCTCAAAAAGTAAAAAAATGGACTGAGAGTACAGCTCAGTGGTCCAGCACTTGCAGAGCATGCAAGCTTGAGGCCCTGGGTTCAATGCCCAGTACCACCAAAAAGAAAAAAAAAAAAAAGTGATAAACCTAGAATTTCATACTGAGCAAAAATATCTGGCAAAAATAAAGGCAACATTTAAAAATATATTTTATATGGGTGAATGATATAAGTGAATTTTATCATAATAAAGGTGTTACAGAAAAAAGTCAAAGCAAAACAACTTCAAAAATTAAAAGGAAGGAGAATTCACTGACAGCAGACCTGGTATTAAAAAAAAATACAGTCATGCAGCACATAATGATGTTTTGGATGACAACAGACCACACATATGGCAGTGGTCCTATAGGATTATACTGGGTAGTGATGTCCCATCTGTCTTTGTGTAAGTGAACTCTACAATGTTTGCACAATGAAGAACTCATCTAACAATGCATTTCTCAGAAATACCCCCATCCTTAAGCAACACAAAACTGCATTAAAGAGAATTTTCCAGGCAGAAAAAGAATCCCACTAGGAAGTAAAGCAGGATGGAATGAAAAACATCAGAAAGCGTAAATATATAAGTAAGCAAAACTGAATATAGACTTTAAAAAACAGGTAACAGAAAATGGTTTATTCAAAAGAAAACAGAAAAGGAAAAATAAAGGACAAAAGGGAAATAGGACAAATGGAAAACAAATTGTAATATAGTAGACTTAAAACCAGTAATCAATAATCACACTAATTGTAAATGGCCTACACACCCAAGTTAAAGGAAACCTTCCCATTCTCATTCAGGTGGTTTTGATGGTGAATTATTTTAAATATGTAAGGGAGGAATAATACTAGGCACGAATGGTTCCAGAGTATGGTAAACAAGGAACACACCCCCAACTTGTTTAATGCAGCCAGAACAATCCAGATACCACAACTTGACAAAGATTTTAAAGAAAGGAAAATTATAGGTATATTTTTCTTCTGAACACAGACTCAAAAACCTTAAGCAAAATATTAGCAAACTAAAGCTACCAATGAATGAAAAGAATAACACATCATGATCAAATGGACGTTATTCTAGGAATGTGCCATTTGAAAATCAATAAGCATAATTTGTTACTGTAAGAAAATAAAAGAGAAACTTCATATGATCATCATAACAGAGGCAGAGAAAATGTTTAATAAAAACTCAGAAAATTAGGTATAAGAGGAAAATCTGGTAAATGATATCTATAAAATTTACAGCGAATATATTAAATGATGAAATGCTAAATTTTTAATTTCAAGAACAGTCAAAGAAGTCCATTGTTACTATTTCTATTTAACATCTTATTAGAGGTCAAGGTCAGCTTATAAGGCAAGAAAAATAAAAACTGCAAAAGGAGAAATGAAAATACCATTATTTGCAGAAGATCAAATTATATACATGAAGAAATCCAAAAGAATCCATAGAATTATTAGAATTAAAAAGTGAATTTAGCATGGTTGCTAGGTATAAGGGCTCCTAAAAATCAATAATTTTTGCGGTGGCGGTGGTAGGTACCATTGACTCAAATCCAACTCATAGTGACCCTGTACACAACACAATCAAACATTTGCTGACACTGTGCCATGCCCAGAACTATGTAAGTCAGTGTTTCTCTGCTATTTATAGGGTTTTCAGTGGCTGATTGTTTTGCAAGCAGATTGCCACGTCCTTTTCCCACCATATTTGTATATACTAACTAAAGAGAACTAGATAATAAAATAAAAAAATTAAAAACCTGAAAATAAATCTATCTCTATGTGTAAATTTATAAAACATTGCTGAGATGAAGAAGACCTAAGGGGAGGAATATACTATGTCTATGGATTGGAAAATTTTAAATTGTGAGGATATAAATTATCTTGAAATTGCTCCATATATACAATGCAATAACAATTAAATCCTAATATCTCCCCGATGAAGAGACTGTCACACTGATTCTAAAATGCATATGGAAGCACAAAGGATTAAGAATAGCCAAAACTATCTGGAAGAAGATCAAAATTAGAAGCCTTATACTACCACAAATGAGGACTTTTTCAACAATAGTGAATTGAGTTTTCAATACATCATGGTGGGTCAAAGTAAATAAATACTCATATGGAAGTAAATGTACTTTAGCTATTATATTACATAAATATCAGTATCAGATGGATCACAAGCTTAATGCACACAGTAAAACAATAAAGTCTCTAGAAGTGTAAAAGAATATCTTCATAACCTTGTGATAAACATTTCTTAAATAGGACACAAAAACAGTAACCTTAAATAAAAGATTGCATAAAGTTGTTGGTCATCAAAGGAAGGTGTTTGGAAAACAGGAAAAAAAAAGAGATGATATTTACAATAATATATCAGACAAAAAAATTCATGGCCATTAAATATAAACAAATGACTTGAATAGTACTTAACAACTGAGTATATCCAAATGGCTAATAAAAATATAAAAAGGTGTTCCATACATCCTTTCTTCTTGGGAAAACACACATTAAAGCCATAATCACACACACACTTGTCAGAATGGCAATACCTGCTACGACTGATGGTACCAAGTATTGATGAGGATGTTAAATTGCAACTCTTATGCACTGCTGATGGGAGTGTAAATGTTTGACCACTGTCGAAAAATATCTGGCAATCTTTTCTAGCTAAATGTATATTCATTCTATGACACAGTGGCTTCACTGTTATGTATAATTCCAAGAGAAATCAGTGTACTTGTCCAATAAAATGTGTGTACAAGAATGCTCATGGTAGCTTTAGACATAAAGCTAAAAATTTATAAACAGCCCAAATGTCCATCAACAGTAGAACGGATAAACTGTGATGTACTCATATGATAGAATAATACACAGCAGTAAAAAGAGCAAATTGTTGTTACTGCTATGTGCAACGAGAGGAGTTTCACAGATATAATGCTGATTAAACAAAACGAGACACAACATACTACAGATTGCATAATTCCACTTACAGGAAGTTGAAGAACAGACGTCAGAATATTGGTTATATTTGAGTACTGACTGGAAGCCTCATTTTGGTCTGGATGATGGCAACATGGATGCATATATATGTAAAAATTCATTGAGCTGTATATGTAAGACTTGTGCACTTCACACATTATATTGCAATAAAAATTTAACAATTATGTTCATGATATGTAGCCTTAGTGCTCAATTTGGAATGGGCGCTCTGATTATGTTGGTAGAGTCAGCACTGGGCAGCAGGAAAAGTTGGGGAAGGAATGGGGAAAGAGAGGAGAAAGTAATCCCATGGGCCTCTAGAAGAAAGTAACTACCTCACAAGGCCTATCTATACATGTTAAAGTTCCTTCACTTGCATAATAGACAAAACTTTTACAAGAAATTTATTTATACCTCCATTGAAGTACCATTTTTGTAAAGTAGCCCGCTCTATGTTCATAGCAAATGTTTACATCTTCAAGTTGTAAGGCTACTCACTTTCCCACACAGCACATTATTTCCTTATTCCTAAATAACTATCATCCCAAACGTTTCCCTTCTCTGCCCTAACCGAGTCTTTATTTCTCTAATCTTAACTATCATTCATCTACAAATGGTAGTCAATACATGCACACATTAAGAAGTAATGAGTGAAATACTGGTGTAGGGGTAAATGGGTGTATGGACTTATACTGGAAAAAAGAAAAACGATGCAAGAAAAAGTACCCGTACCAAGTATGAGGTCTACAGACACAGTTCAGGAAGACAACTCATGGCAGTGAGCAGGAATCGTGTTCATTTCATCTGAGGCTCAGCTATACAGAAGAAAAATGTTTTTTCGTCTTTTTATCTTCCATTTTGTTGTTCTTGTTAGATGCTATCAAGTCGAATGCAACTCCCAGCAACCCCCAGAGGGATGGCTGATTGTTTCAGGAGTGAGCTGCCATATCCTTCTCCCATTTTTGTGGCGCTTGGGATTGAACCCAGGGCCTCAGAGAACACAGAGCCGTACTCTACCAACTGAGCTAAACCCCAGCCTCATCTTCCATTTACCTTCTAGCAAAACAAATTCTTACCTTTAGAGAAAGCTGCAGAAACACAGGTGTACGTTTAGTGCAGCTTAGATTATTTTCAACAAGTTTTCAGTACCACACTTAAGGATATATATGACTTTTAAGAGAGGTACATCAAATGCCAGTCTTAACAAAAATTCCTCTAACTACATGTACATGTGGTTTCCTCTGTTGAAGAATTCATGCCAGTAAGATGTTTAGAGATATTTTTCAAAATTGTGGTCCTAAGCATTAGCTTTTTACGTGATGCAACATTTTTATATTTCCCTTCTGATTCACCAGATGATTGAGCACAATTGCACGTTTGCTCATTCATATGCTTGTGTTTATAATCTAAGCAAGATTGCAGCATAGTACCTAAAATAAACTGTTACAAATAATCAACTGCCGACCACATCCACCAGTCTTTAATGAGGATCATTGTCACACATCCATTCCAACACAGCAGGGCACATTTTACATGACTGGCCTCTTATAAAGTTAGAAATAAAAGTGCAATTAAAAAAGTCAAGTACCTCAACCTTACTGGATTTTAAAACAAAGCAAATGAGAAATAATCATTTTACAATCTATCTACAAGTAAAAATATCAGTAAATAAAGCCACACAGTATTCCATTTATACAACTTCAATTTCCTTCTCTAAGTCATGGCATTTTCTTTTTATTGTTCCTGTGTTCTTTTTTTAATGTAGAGGGACTTTAAAACATAAAGATAAAAACTGCTTAATATAGGAAGGTCTGCACCTGTACCACTGTGGCATCCAATCCCATCAGACCTCAGAAGCTAGGCAGGGTTGGACCTGGTTAGTACTTGGATGGGAGACCACCTTGGAACACCAGGTGCTGTAGGCTTGGGAGAAGGAACCGGCAACCCACTCCCAAAAATCAATCAGCCATTGAAAACCCTATGAAAAGCAGAGAAACACTAACAATACTGTTTCACCTGTTGTATGCAGGGTCACTATGAGTCAGACACTGACTTGACAACACCTAAAAACAACAACAATATAGGAAGGGACAAGAACAAAATTAGATTTATAAAGTCAAGATATAAAAGGTCAAACACATCAAAAGTGTTATATGATGGAAAAGAATGATGGAAATAAGATAATACTAAGGATTATCACAGATTTCTGTGTTCTGAAGACCAGTTGTATTAAAAACAAATTGATCTGAAGAATTCAATGCCTTACAACTAGTCATGCAGCATTCTAACTAGGAAAAGCTATAGAATGTCTTTCTACCTATTCCAGAAGAAATATACCAGGAAAATTAAGCCTGATGAATAACCACTAAGAATCTTGTCTTTTAATATAAGTCTTCTAAATACAAAATATCAGCCTTCTGCCATGTGGTTAGAAGTACTGAAGGAAAGGAAATGGCTGGTAATCAACAGTGTGTGCTTTGCACTAGTGTGAAGATGCCATGGTATATACTTGAGAGACAGTTTCTAATGCCCTTTCAGCCTAATGCTAGGAAAATACGAAAGTACTGGCTCCCGATTACTTGGCAAACTTGAGAAATAGGATCAATAACAGCTGTGGGTAAGAGAAGACGCATTTGGAACAGAAATCAGCTACTTAATTACATAAGGAGGGCTGGACATTCAAAGAAATGGGCTCAGCAGAAAAATTTTGAATGCTCAAAAGTAAGCAATGCTGAAGATGAGGACTGAAGTGAGACCAATCAAATGTTCTTAAGAAAATGTTGTCCCCTTGAAAATGTACATTTTATCCCCCATAGAAACAAAATTTAAACAACTACCCTTAAGGAAACATTCTCTCTAAAGAATGTCATAATTTGGAATGAAGTTTCTTAAACAAGACAGTGAATAAAAACTTCATGTTGCTGTAGTGCTATTTTCTTTGGGTAGATTATACTTAATATATTCATTTGATACATACTTCTGTTAATCTTATGGGTTTTTCTTTTTCTTGAGTTTTATAATGACCTTGTTTAAATTCCAAATTTCATTAGAGCTTGCTACATTCATTTTAGTGCTAAAGTTATCAAGTAACGATGGACACTCAGGTGTGTGTGGGGGTATAATTAATTAAAGACCAGAAATTGATGTGCTGTGGTATAAGACATTTGAAGGGCCAAACATAATTTTAAGATATTTCATTATGTTACACTAAGTTGTCTATAAGACAATTATTTTTGACATAATGCAAGTGGTATATCAGAATTTATTTAGATGTTAAAGAATGGTAAAAGTATTATCACACAAATGGCCAAATCGTGCTATTATTATTGGTCATTGGAAGAACACTCAAAGTAATCAGGTGGTCTAAGGTATATACAGAGCCAATAATTTACAAATTTTCAATATGGCAAGGTATCCGGTTCTTAATAAATCTAACCATAACACATATTTGAAATAGTGGCAAGGTGAACAGGTAGACAATAAATTGTATACTTTTATAAAACATTTGAGTATATTCTTAAGCAACTTACTAAGGGCATTTGCTTATTTAAAAAACAAACCAGTCACTTTTATCCTACTAGGATTCTTTAAAATAACTTACCTCATATTTAAAATGTAGCTATTTACATACTTAAGAAATTTGCAGTCATCTGTGAAAAATTAAAAAGCAGGGTTTTCTGAGACAAGGTCTTGGTGTGTAGCTCAGGCTTGCCTAGAACTATGTAGATGAGGCTGGCCTTGAACTTGAGTCAATCCTCTTGCCTCAGCCTCCCAAGTGCTAGAATTACAGCCATACACCACCATGCCCCGCTTTAAAAAGCCATCTCTTATGGGCAAATGAACGTGCAACTCCAAGACAGACAGTCATGTTGAAATAAGCTCATGAGACTGATGTTCTATTCCAGTAGTTCAGTGGTTTCTTATTTTAAAGAGCTTTGGGAGAATTAATGAATTTCAAAATAGCTAATGTAATTCATTTGGTAACAGGATCTGGCATAGTAATTACAAGAAAATGGTCTTTCTTAACTTTTTTCCTCTATTACCTTCCTTTTCTTACTATTCTTGCCACTCAGTTTTTTGGCTCAGGATTTAAAATGACATAAATTACATACAGTATAAGGAATAGGGAAAAAGGAAAGGGGTGATTTGGCTTTAGCCTCAAAATTAATGTCACACAGAGAATTTAAAGTGTATATTTTTCTTAGATCTACTTCTGTTTTACTCCTAATGTCCAAAGAGTCCTTTCATTTAATATTTTTGGGAAGTATTTTCTATTGTTTACTTTTGACATGACCAAATGAAAGCTTTGTGAATTTTAAAGGGCAATGTGCTGCACACTAACAGAAGGCTTGCATACAACTTAACTGCTGAAAACTTAGCATCAGATGCTGTCTTTTGGGGTTTTCATAAGTCAGGTAAGGATAATGAAAGCTATGGGAGAGCAAGGCTGCATGTCTCCTGAGGTCTTTTCGAAAACCCTTCTAGATGATTCAGGCCAGCTCATTAGGTGGTACAGAGCTTTATCTTTCCTTTCTCTTACCCCACCTGTGTTTTTCCCCACTGCAGTGTCTGTCACGCCCTATAGGAGAAGATGTAAGGAAAAAGAAACGAAAACAAAACCCATCAACTTCCAATATTTACATCCAGTCAATCAATGATCAAGGTATACTGCTGGACCATTTTTCCAGATCATTTTCTGTTGGCAACCATCTCTTTAGTTTGTACTTCACAACTCATATTTTCTACCAGGACCCACAGTTCAAAAAATGACTTGAAGAACTAACTTACACATTGCCAAATATAACCCAAACAGATCCATTGTAAAAATAAATGGACATATTCTTATTATAAATCTATATGTCTTAGGGTAACATATTTTGTGATTGAGTTACAGTTTGGTAATAATCCACACAGAACTTCCCAGGAATGACTGAAAGATAGAAATATAAAACTTTCATTGAGTGAATGAGAATTATGTTTTCATTTGGGTCAATGAAAAGGATAAAAACTGGTGGGCACCACGGCACCCACCTGTAATCCCAGCGACTCAGGAGGTGGAGGCAGGAAAATTGCAAGTTCGAGACCAGAGGCAGTCTGAGTAATTTAACGAGACACTGTCTCAAAAAGTAAAAAAATGGGCTGGGGGTGCAGCTTAGTGGTACAGCACTTGCAAAGCATGCAAGTGCGAGGCTCTGGGTTCAACCCCCAGTACCACAAAAAAAGAAAAAAAAAAGGATAAAAAATTATTCCCAATAACCACTGTGACAAAAATGTGAACAGGATAATGCAATTTTTTGAAAATATTTTAATATTTATCATTTTTGTTGCCTTGCTATTAATATATACATTGATTTAGTAATAAATATACTACTATTACATAGAGTGCAATATTTTTAGTATCCTTAACTGGTTGAAATTAACGTTGCTATTACCTCAAGAAAAGGATAAATAAATAACATGCCCAAATTCCAAACTAATGCTCAAGAGGTTATCATTAACAAACTTATAAAATAAACATGTTGGGCATTATCTTTTTACTCATGATTCCTGTAAACATAGCAAAGATGACTTTTCTTAGTACTGACATCTCATGTGATGGTTTTAAAAGAAAAATAACATACAAATCCTATCATTTCATTGTTTTGCATAGGGAATTGGAATTAATTAATGGTATTTTAAAATGCAGCAATCTTTCAATGAAATGTCTTCATCACATAGCACTTGTTTTCTGTATGAATTCAGAACTTTTGAGCAATAAAAGTGCTCTGCGTAAGTTTATAAAATATGCTTTCTGGATTTAAAATTTAACAGAAAAATTTCAAAACAAGTCATAGGTATGATTCTAAAATATTATGTACATAACATATGACTACAGGAGGAAATGTCTCGCTGTAGTCCAACACAGTGTACAAATAAGAAGCACAGTGTTGAGTGTAATTTCCCTTTAGCTTTTCCTCATATTGGTGCATAAGTGGTGGATGACTCATTATACAATGTGCCCCATTCTACTTGTTGCATACGAAGCAGAAGAGGCGTGCGAGGACAAATTTAAAGTACATAATAGAAAAAATGGCAAAAATACAGTACATACGCTTTAAACAGTGCACTTTATAAAATAAATTGCCTTAGTCATCATACTCTTTTATAAAGTGCAATATACTAAAAACCAAGAGACATGTACCTTAATATTCTGCAATAATCATTAAAACAAATTGCCAGGAAGAGCAGTGCAAAATTAAAAACATACGTAGCTTAGCATGCATCTCAGATGGATCCCAAACAGAGTGTGGGATCTGAAGTTCTTAAATCTTTGTTTTCACTTTTTAGAAAAAGATTAATAATAGCAAGTTATCATATATAACCATAAAATAAAAACAATAAGTTAAAATCCTCTCTCAAGAAATAAGTATAACCCACATGTAAAATTCATTACAGAACTTTTTTTGAAAAAGATCCTTTTCTCTGATAAATCACTATGCAAAGGGTGCCAGTCTCTTAAAAACCCACCTGTCCATCAGGCATAGCAAAAGGCATCATCAAGTCTGCTTCACAGAAATGTGAAAACCTGTGACTTATGTTGTAGGCAGCTCCAATCTAACCAGTCCCTACCTAAATTTACAGGAACCATTGCTGTTTCAAGAATAATCCTGCTGGCATCACCCTAGGGTCGCTAAAAAGTATCACATATGCTCTATTCACAGTAACATTCTCTGTCCAGTGCTTTTGGACAAGGATAACCAAGCAGGTTTTCCTGAAAAAATTCACTAAGAGGCAGATTCCAATGGGACCAACAGGACACATCTTTTAAAGCACAGAACATCCCCTCAGGTCCATGCTGAGGGAAAGAAAAGCGCTGCGGGTCACTGACAACATCCCTACCATTCCTATGCCACTCAGTCCGAGAACTGGAAGAGGGTCTCTGGGTTACTGCCATCGGTGGGGTTGCCTGGCTGCAGCGTCTTGGTGGGCGTGGTTTTGCCGTGGGAATGGGAGGAGGAAGAGTGGGAGCTCTCGCTGGAGCTGCTGCGTGTCTCTGTGCTGGTGCTTGTCTTCTTCATCTTCCGCCTCTTGGCCAAAGGGGCCTTATCCACATTCTGAAGGCAAAACCCTTCTCTTTTGTATTTGTTAAAGGCCTAGGGGAGAGAAGACGGGAAGCCTTGTGAAGAAGAAAGAACTGAAGTTTTTGTAGCAGTTAAGACTTGTAGCAGAAGAAAACCTTCTGTTGGCAATCACAGGTCCAAGCTATTCTGGGAACAAAGCTCTGAAAACTTTTATACCCAAACCTCCCAGCAGGGGAGAGAAGTGCGTGGAAAAATATTTCTTCTTTGTTCCTTTTTTTTTTTTTTTCCCCTTTTTCCTCTGGCAGTGCTGGGGATTGAACCCAGGGCCTCACATATGCTAGGCAAGCACTCTGTCACTGAGCTACACACCCAGCCTGGGAAGATTGCTGAGGGCTATGTGAATTGAGTCAGCAAGGCTGTTCCAGGAGTTTTGATTCTAAGAACTTTTTTCTCAGTACTGGGCATCAAATCAGGGGCCAGGCAAGCACTCTACCACTGACTAGATCCCCAGCCTTAAATCTTTTGAAGAAGTTAGCACTATATCCCAGTAAAAAACCAATAACTAACTGGAAATTCCTGGAGAACATCACTCATCTAAGTCAATGCTCCTACTACTATTTTTACTGGCTCTATGTCTAAGATTTAAAATTCTGATCCCCAAGATTTTAAAGTCCCAGCACAGAATAGACCACTCTTTTGTGGAGTTTTGCTCTGCACTTCCAACGCAATGTCATCTGGTATCTTTTGGATACTTCATACACATAGGGCAGCTTAGATCCACAGACCTCACCCTTTTCTTAGCCCTGGGGGTGGGCAGTGCTGCAGTGACTCCTGACAACCTTGCTTAGACATTACCAAGAAGACAGGGATCATCTGGTGCGAGTCCCAGCTTTTATTTTCTCCACTACTCGTGTTTCCTAGAGTTTATAACTTTTTCAAATCCAATTCCGTACCTGAAGAAGCACTGTTCTTTTGCCTTTCTCAAGATAATCCCTTTAGAGATAATTTTTATGTCTCCCTACCTCATGGTACACTAATTATTTTAATGTATTTGCACCCCCTTGGCATAATGGCGCATAATGTAGAGTTATTACCATGAGGTCTCAGCCTTCTATGAATATAACCTATACTTAATATGACTAACCTTCCTCATGTTCTTCACAGTCTCTAGACAACACTATGCAGTAAATCATTGTTGAATGGACTTTCACTTATGCCCCACTTCACAATACTTAGTCATTCGTTTTTTTTTTCCCAAGAAAATGATTTGGTTTGAGAGAAAAAAGGTTTTTACTATGCACGTTGTTTTCATTACATACAAAAATTTTCAACTGTTCAAATACCAGACTACAGTCTTCTCTCACAAACTCACTTAAATAGCAGTAAGTGTTCCATGGGTTAGCAATGACCCTGGTCCCCTGTGTACTTTCCATGCAGATGTGTTTACAGTATTAAGCTATTTATAAAAACATACCCACATTTAAAAGGATACAACTATCCTAAATACATGAGTGGAGAGTGTGTCTCCAAGGCCAGCAAGTAAGAACATGTGTTTGGGATCCCTTTTCAAATTGCCCTCTCTGTGCACAGCACAGGGCCTTACATGGAAGGTTGCTTTCACACAGGTGTGCACAGCAGCTCCAGAAGATCCCAGAATGTCTGGAGTCATGAGAGGATTGGAGGACAGCTGACTGCCATCCTGAAGCCATTCATTGTATCTCAAGCCAGACATTTTAAGCCTCTTATTTGGATCAACTGTGAGAAGTCCTGGGGGAATAAATGAGGTATTTTAATTTTATGATTTGCCATTTTAAACATGGTTTAAAAATCAATCTCAGATTATTTCAACTATGTTCACATGATTATGATGGTTTCAGTAAGTCTTCAACATCCTACAAAAATAATTATGTTTCCATGTACATTTAAGTCCCCTAGTGAACACCTATTGTTGTTGTTAGGTGCTGTCAAGTCAGTATCCGACTCATAGTAACCCTGTGTACAACAGGTGAAACACTATTGTCAGGGCTTCTCTGCTGTTCATAGGGTTTTCAATGGCAGATTGATTTTTGGGAGTGGGTTGCTGGGTCCGTCTCCCAAGCTGCAGCACCAGGTGTTCCCAGGTGGTCTCCCATCCAGGTACTAACCAGGCCTGACCCTGCTTAGCTTCTGAGATCTGATGGGATTGGATGCCACAGGGCTATGGCTGCAGGCTAGTGGACACTAGATGCTAAAATAAGGTCAACAGCCTATTTCCTGGAGGCTGTAGGATAACTGGCTTTTCAATCAGGAGGAAATAACTCCCCCAAACAGAGATTCCCACTGGTGATGTGGTAAACTCCAGATGAACACAGCACACCCTCGTCTACTTCACTCATGACCACACATTTACTAGCCGTCCTCTACACGTGGAATAAGGCCCTAGAGACACGAGGATGGAGACTCAACGAAGAACAATTAGGAATACAGAGAAAATGACCCAGCTATTTGAACAAGAGGGAACAAGTGCGGTAGCAAAATATGCAGCACAGTGTGTTACAGGCCCAGGAGAAGGGCTTACCTAGGGATGAGGACATCCTGGAAGGCGTCCAGGAGAAGGAGAATGAGCTAGATGAAGAGGTGCTCCAAGGATTAAGAAGGGTCCATGTAAAGAAGGGGTCTATGAAAGCCTGGCACATCTAAGGAATTCAAGAATTTGACAAAAGCAGAACTAGGGTGGTAAGGAAGCAGAGGCAGGCAGGGTCAGGTCCCAAGGGACTTGTATTCTGAAGGCCAGGCTGAGGAGTTTGACCTGAAACTAATGGAGATCCTCTTAAGGATTTTTAGTCATAAGGAGATATAGCATATTTGTCACTGTCAATAGACAATGAACAGGAGATTCAGAGGAAGTGAGGTAAGTTGAAAGGATATTACAGGACTTCAGCAGAGAAATGACGGCAAGACTAAGGCACTGGCCTACAGATGGGAAGGAAGGGAGGCACGGCTTCTGTTGGACTGAGATGTCAAGGGGAGCCAAGAGCTGGTTCATGCTAGTAATAGAGACAAAATTACTGAGGAAGAGTTTTCTAATAAGAAGAAAAGGTTAAAGAGAGTCACCTGGAGCACTGTTGACAGACATGTGGGTTGCTGAAGTAATGAGCAAATGTTGTGTAATGGGCTTGGTTCTACTTTAGTCACTACACATCCCAAAGAATACCACATCTCACAGGGGTCTCACCTTGGATCAAATCTTTAGCCTCTTGGGATACATTCTTCCAGGCCTCTCCTTCAAAGGAGAAATCTCCCTTTTTAATTTTCTTCATGATTTCCACTGCACTGGTGCACGTCAAACTTCTGTCCTGAGACTGGAATGGAACCTGCCCTGACAACATTGTATACTATCATGGAGAAAAGGAACAAAACAGAATGACCGCTAAAGTCACTGTCAAAGCCACTTCTATACCCACATCATTAACATAATCAGCATAATTTGCTAGCTATTACAAGTAGCATAATCAGGTTTAAAAGAATATGCCACTTCTATCCTGAAGTAACTAATACATTTCAGACTAATAAAGTGGCAAGGCTTTTTATGATATTAAGATTTGAAACTATTTTTTATAACTACAGTAGTCCCCCCTTATCCATGGGGGATATAATCTTACAATTTTAATTGATTATCCAGCAATAATTTCTATTAAGAACAGTTTTCTGCCAGCAAATTGCAAACCGTGCAGCAAAAACATATATATCTATACAAAGATACATATATATATACACACATACAAATATATATAAACACACACGTGTGTGTGTCTCTGTATACTTCTTATATATGTATACACATGGAGAGAAAGAACATGCACAAAGGAGAGAATTAGAAAAGGCAAGTGAGGCAAAATGTTAGATGTTCACGGTATTATTGTCTTATATTTTCTGGTTTTGAAAATTTCAAAATAAAAACTTGGGAACAAAGTGAAAGTAATGATATCTTTAGAATAAAACACTTGGAGAAAGTAGTTTTTAAATGGAACCATATACCACTTCACAGGTATATTATTACACTTTCTAAATACTGTGTGTTATGTATGGAATGTTTATGTCCCTCCTAACTTCAACATGACTGTTTTGGGAAACAGGGCTTTTATGCAGGTAATTAAGGTTAAATTAAATTATACAGGTAAGGTCCTGATTTGATAGGATCAATGTCCTTAAAAGGATGGACACCAGAGACGTCTGTCAGTGTGACCATGAGCTACAGAAAAGCTATGTAAGCACACAATAAGCCAGTAGCTGGCTGGAAACCAGGGGGAGGGTCCTCACCAACCTTGCCAACACCTTGATCTTGGACTATCCAACCTCCAGGACTATGAGAAAATAAATTTCTGTTGTTTAAGCCACACAGTTTGTAGTATTTTGTGATAGCAGCACAAGTGGATTAATATGCTTTGCAAGCTCCATTTTAATTAAAGTCCTGCACATTTCAGACAGGGATGGTACATCCATTGTGTATACTGGGTAGTAATGAAAGCCACATACTCCATGATGCATTTTTCTGGAGTATTTATTTTATTCAATGAAGGTCATATAATTTATTCTTATATGAAAGTATCCACATTCATGTTCATTAGATGCAAAAGGGCTACACACTTTTTTTTTTTTGGTAGTAATTGCTCATGCTAGGCACGTGCTCTACCACTGAGCTGCACTCCTAGCCCCTTTAGTATTTTTATTTTGGGACAGAGTCTCACAAATTGCATAGGCTGTCTCTGGCCTTGAACTCGTGATGCTCCTGCCTCAGACTCTTGAGTTGCTGGGATTACAGGCGTGCATCACAGCACACAGCCTAACCTGTTTTTAACCCCCGATTTTTCTTTAAAAATTGACAATCAGATCTAGAGGGCAGTGCTGCTTCCACCCATGCCTCTACAGAAAGTTGTTCCCACAGATATGACCTTCAGGGGCTCAGAAATACCTCTCTGCTTATCTAAGATTCTTTTAAAACCTTAAAACCCTGAAGAGCTTGATGGCCATAATTGGCCTAGATTTAAAGTGAGGTCTCTTACATGGAGAAGAAAATTAGTACTGAAAATGAAAGGCTCATTTTTATTGGTATATTTTTGGACACTGCTACTGAGGGAAATGTCATCAATTTAAGTCCTTAAAACTCTCAAATCTACAGAATTTATTTATCTTTACTAAAACTCTTATTCATAAGTATGTAAGTTTAGTTTGAAAGTGATAAATGATTATTTAAAACTGTTCAGATGAAAACCATATAAGGCTTAAAAAGAAAGAACCATCCTGCAGGGACAAGTGGCTAGTCATTGGAGGAAAACAAACTGACACCAAAATAAATCCCAGATGGAGTACAGATTGAAGTACAAAAATAAAATAGAGTAATTCTAGAAGAAAATTTAGGAGAATATTTTTATAATCTTGAGTTGAGGGTAATGGTGGAGTGACAATCTGACATCAAAGCCACATAACATAAAGACCGACATATCTTACTACATGGAAATTAAAAAACACTTCTCTATTTAGTCTCCTCTAAAAACAAAATCAAAACCACATATTATTATAACCAAAGTTTTCAAACAAAGGATAAGGCAGGAAGACATTTCCCATTGTTGATTACAAAGGATTAAAATACTTAATAGAGCTTTAAAATTCAGTAAGAAAAGGCTCCTTGTAGGAAAATTGGCAAAGTTCATAAAGAGCAATTCATAAAAAAGAAAATATAAGTGTCCAAATGCATGAAATGCTTCGACTGAATATTCATGAAAGAAATGCATGCAAATTATAAGCACAGTGAGATATAATTTAAGATTAAAATTGATAGCCTCAATGTACTTGCACACAGTTGATGAGAACTTAACCTGGTAAATCTAGAAGATATCTAGACATCTGCTAAAATAAAGATGTGTACATTCTTCTCCTAGGAATCTATCCTAAGAAAATAATAAGACAAATATAAACTTATATCTGAAAAATTACTGAAAAATGGAAAAAATGCTAACTGCTTATTAGTAAAGAAATGGCTAAATAAATTTTGGCGACTCAAACTACATGTACAGTATAATCTCATTTGTTGTTGTCAGGTGCTGTCAAGTTGCATCCAACTCATAGCGACCTCACAGGGTTTTCAATTGCTGATTGTTTCAGGATTGCTTGAGGAGTGGATTGCCAAATCCTTCTCCCATTTTTGCAGTGCTGGGGCTTGAAACCGGATCCGACTGAGCTAAACCCCAGCCCTCTCATTTGTTAAAAACTCTAAATATACACACATGTATTGGAAGACATGCTGAAAGATATAAAGCACAGACATACATTGGGAGGGGAGGCAGAGGGAGACTGTGCAATATCATCTTTGGTAAGATTGTGAGTGATTTTCACTTTGTTCCTTAAATCTTTCTGCATTGTCTGAAAATTTCCCCTTAAGATCATGCATTACAAATTATATACAGAAAAATTAAAGCTATTTTGAGGTAAAAACATGTTGAGATTTTTCCAGCTTTCCATTCAGTTTCTGATCATGGCAGCCAGGTGCTTTGTTAAAAGCATGCTCCCTATGATTACTATAAGTTATTATAAATACTTCTAGGTTTATCAATTTTTAAATTTATCCTAAATGATTTTAATTACATCTTTAGTTTGAAATTTCACAGAATAGTTTGTAAGTGTTTTGCTTTTTTTTAATGGTGCTGGAGATTGAACCCAGGGTCTCACACATGCTAGACAAGCACTGTTGTGGTCTGAATACAACATGTCCCATTCAGGCTCACATGCTGAATGCTTGATCCCCAGCTGGTGGGGCTACTTTGGGAGGTGATGGAAACTTTTAGGAGGTGGGGCCTAGCTGGAGGAAGTAGGTCACTGGAGGCATGGCCCTGGGGCTGTATCTTGCCCTGGCCCCTTTCTGTCTCTCGCTCTGTCTGCTTACTGGCTGCCATGGTAAGAGCTGCTTTGCCCTGCCATGCTCTCTCCACTGTCATGGACTGAACTTCTGAAAATAGGAGGCAAATAAAGCTCCTTTTAAGTTGTATATATCAGGGATTCTGTCATAGAGACAAGAAAGCTAATTATTACAGAAAATTGGCACCCAGGAGTGGGGTCATTGCTGTGATTAAAACGGACCATGTGGTTCTTAAATCTTTGGAACTGGACTGTGGGAGGAATTTGGAAAAGTTTGGAGATGCAGGGTAGAAAAGCCTTAGAATATTTATAAAGCCAAACCTAACTGCGAAGTCTGGTGGGAGCTCAGAAGCTCAGGATCCTGACAGGAATGTGGGCAATAAAGACCAGGCTCGTGAGGTTTCAGGTGGAATGAGGTGTCTATATGGAATAGAACTAGAAGCCATGTGCGTTACATTCTGGCAAAGAATTGGTCTATATTTTGTTCGTGTCCTGAGACTTTGCATGAGGCTGTGTTTAAAGGTGATGGACTAGTTAATATGGTGGAGGAAATTCCCCAGCAGCCCAGCATTCAGGCTGTGGCATGGTTATTGCTGGCTGCTTTTAGCCAAGTTTACTGAGAGAATTAGGGGCAAAAAGCAGAGAGGAAAGACGTGGAAAATGTGTAGTTTGGTCAGAAAAGGAGGAGATTTAAAGTTGAGCCCAAGGAAGATATGGTTCCTGAAGAAATTAATGCCATTAGAAAAAAAGGCCATGTATTTTGGATGACTACAATAGGAAAGATGCCTGGAGGCCATCTCAGAAACCAGTGAGATCTCACCCATTGCAGCCTCAAGGGTGTACAAGTGTAAACTCATTTAAAAGAATTTCTTTTGAAAAGAGAGAGCCACAGGGCCACCGTGCAGGCACAGGGCCATGCAGTAAGTTGTTTCCTCAGGATGTGTTTCACTGTGCTCAGCTGCACAGGCAACTCAGAGGCCACAGCCGCTGTAGTCCAAGGGTATGGCTGCTTCTCAAGCTGGTGGCAGAAGCTAGCATTATCCATGTGGTGCCGGTTTTGCAGCCACACAAAATATGAGAGTTGCAAGGTCATGGAGGCTCTCATCTAGATGTCAAAGGAAAACCTAGAAGGCTAGACAATGTGTGACAGGGCCAGGGTCCCTGCAGGGAGCCCCTCAGAGGGCAATATATCAAGCTGTGGTGGTGAAGCCTGAGCTGTAATGGAGACCCCAGGATGGTAGAGAGGCCAGGCATGTGGAATGTTTTCTGAATAAAACTGCAGGCAATGAGTGCAGCCAGCCTGAGAGAGAGACCATGTGGGCTGCAATTGGCCAGGTCATAGGGGAGGGGCTGTGCAAACCTGTTGGAGCTCACATCATGCCACCATGTGCCCTGGATGCTAGACATAGAGTCACAGGATTTAATGTGTGTCCTGCTAGGTTTTTGTCTTGCTTTGGTCCAATCTTTCCTTGCTTTTCTCGTATTCTCCTTCTTGGAATGGGAAAGTTTACTCTATACCATTGTGTGCTGAAAGTATATAACTTGTTTTTGATTTTATAGGGGTTCACAGCTAAGAGTCTGCCTTGAGTCTCAGAGGTGATTTGGGACTTGAACTTTTGAATAATGTTGGATCTTTCAAGACTCTAGGGACTCTTGGAGATGGACTAAATGCATTTTGCCTTATGAGATGGCCGTGACTCTTTGGGGGCTAGGGACAGAATATTACGATTTCAATATGAAATGTGCCCCATAGGCTCATGTGTCAAATGCTGGGTCCCCCAGGTGGTAGCACTTTTTGGGAGATGATGGGAACTTTAGGAGGTGGAGCCTAGCTGCAAGAAGTAGGCCACAGGACGTGTGTCCTTGGGGCTGTATCTTACCCTGGCACCTTTTTGTATCTCCCTCTGCTTCTTGGTTGCCATGATATCATATGCCATGCCCTCCCCATCACGATGTCCTGAACCCTCTGACAATGTGAGCCAAAAGAAATCTTTCTTTTAAGTTGATTATAGAAGGAGTTTTGTCACTGTGACAAGAAAGCTAACTAACTCAACCATGAAGCCATAGCCCAAGCCCTTTCAAGTGTTTTTTATTATGGAGTCTCTCTGCTATTTTCACATTATACCCAATATAATATGTCTTATGAAATACACTAGTGCTTCTTTTTAAAAGACAATATGTAACTCTCATTCATATAAAGCATGCTGCCGTTTGAGTCATATCTGACTCAGTGACCCTCATAGGGTTTTCAATGGCTGATTATTTGGGGATTGCATTGGGAGTGATCATATAAAACATAGGTAAGCTAAATCTTTCAAAGTACAGTGGTACCTTAGCACTTGACCACAGTCCATTCTGGAAGTCCCAGGTTTGACTTCCAGGTTTGAGTGCCAAACCTTTTTTTTCCTCGTCAGAAATAATGTAAATGTATTTATTGGTTCCAGCACTATACCAAATGGCTAATTCAGACACACATATACCACTTACATACTTAGCAATAAGTCCTTTTTAAAATTCAATTGTTGTTCTTACTGTTTTCTTCTTTCCTTCACTTTCAGTGCTAGAGAGTTTCTTGGGTGTCATTATGATTATATGGTATACATATGCATATATATGTAAAAGAAAAACAAAAACAGAATGAAAAAACCCCACAGGCTCATACACAGGACAGGTCTTCAATACTTGAAACTGATGTGCAAAGTGACATTTTTCCTTTTGTTTCACCTGAAAGCATCATGGGTAAGCGTGGTCTCATGCTGGTTTTAGCACAGTGGTCAAGGAGCCAATGGTTGGGTACTGAGCCAGAATTCTCTTGAAAATATTGATCAAGGACCAAAATGTTCCTGCATGGAGCAGTTTGAGTGCTGTACCACTGTAAACCAAACCCCTACATTTTCTCTAATGTAAGTTTTAAAAAATGGAAATATTCTTTGGTAGAGCTTCTAATTGGTTGTATAAAAAAAGAAAACAGCTTCTCAATATTTTTGTGAATTTAAGTAAAACAGTAAAGAGAAAGATAAGTACAGAAGGCACCAATGAACTGACTAGGTTTAATGACTTTACTAAGATGGATTCACTAGCCCGGTGTGGTGGCACACGCCTGTAATCCCAGTGACTCAGGACATGGAGGCAGGAGGATCTCGAATTCAAGGCCAGAGGCCACCTATATAACTTAATGAGATCCTGGCTCAAAATAAAATATAAAAAGTGGGCTCAGGGTACAGCTCAGTGGTAGAGCACTTGCAAAGTATGTACAAGATGCTGGGTTCAACAGCCAAGTACTGCAGCCCTCCCAAATGAACTCACCAAGATGACGCCCAAGCTCCATAGGTCACATGACTCATCGTAGCCGTTATGATTCAAGAGCTCTGGAGCTGCATAATGAAGGGTGAAGCATGGGGTCTTGAGGGGCTGATTGTCAGGTGGCTTGAGGCGTGCAAACCCAAAATCAATTACTTTAATTTCCAAATTGTCATTTTCATCAGTGAACAATAAATTCTGTAAGATACCAATACTCCAGTTAGTTTCTCATTAAAATGTCAGGGGAATCTGCTGCTCTTGTTGAAGGAAGATTTTCTCTGTGTATATTGATATTTAATTGATGCACACAGTCTCATAAGGATAGTTAAGGGGCTAGATATCGGTGCACGGCTGTTCTCTATCCTTTTTTGTACTATTTCTATTTTACAGCATCATGTGAAACATTTTTTGACTACACCATGTTTCTTCTGACATCAGACCCTTTGTTTCCACTGTTTCCTCTGCTTGAGCTTATCTTCTACTTCCTCTACCAGCCTGCCTTCCAGTCTGGCCATGCTAACCATTCTACCAAAGTGAAGTTAGAGCTTCCCATATTTTTTGCTAGCATGGTTTACTTTTCCTTTCTGGCACTTATCACTTCTGCATTTTTAGTTTAATGGTCTGCTCTCCATTACACCATAATTCTTTAAGGGCAGGGATTATATGCCCTCCTTATTTATGATCCTGTACCCAGGGCCTGGCATAGGTAAATACAAGCATAATTTGTTTTATTGTACTTCACTATAATGTGCTTTGCAGATAGGGAATTTTTTTTTTAATTTTACAAATTAAAAGTCTGTGGTAACACTGTGATGAGCAAGTCTCTCAGTACCATTTTTCCAACAGCATGTTCTCACTTTGTCTCTGTGTCACATTTTGGTAATTTTCACAATATTTCAAGCTTTTTCATTATTACTGTAACTGCTACAGTGATCTGTGATTAGTGGTCTCTGAAGTTACTATTGTAATTGCTTTGGGTCACTAAGAACTGCATTCATATGAGATGGTGCATTTAATCAATAAATGTATGTGTTCTGACTGCACCACTGAACAGCTGTCCCCACCCCTCTGTCTCCTCAGGCCTACCTATTTCCTGAGACCCAATAATATTGAAATTAGGCCAGTTAAAAGCTCTAAAATGGCCTCTAAGTGTTCAAGTGAGAGGAAAAAAAATCACATGTCTCTCACTTTGAATGAAAGGCTAGAAATCATTAAGTTTATCAAGGAGGACAGGTAGAAAGCCAAGGTCAGCCGTAAGTTAGGTCTCTAGCACCAGTTAGCCAAATTGTGAATGCAAAGGGAAAGTTCTTGAAGGAAATCAGAAGTGCTGAAAATGAAGAGGATTTAAAACATTTACTGATGAAGATCAAAGATCATAGCCTTCAATATGGGTTATGACTAAACATCAACAAAACAAAAATCCTTACGGTCAGCATGCAACTTCACAATAAATGGAGAAAAGATTGAGGTTGTCCAAGATTTTGCTTTGCTTGGCTCTATAATCAACACCCGTGGAAGCAGCAGTCAAGAAATCAAAAGATGCATTTCTCTAGGAAAAGCTGTGGCAAAAGATCTCTTTAGAGTATTGAAAAGCAAAGATGTCACATTGAAGACAAAGGTACATCTGACTCATGCCATGGTATTTTCAGTGGCATCATATGGTTGTGAAAGCTGGACATTGAACAAGAGAGACAGAAAAAGAATAGATGCTTTTGAATTGTGGTGCTGGAGACGTCTATTGAATATACCATGGACTGCCAAAAGAACCAACAAATCTGTCCTAGAAGAAGTGCAACCAGAGTGCTCCTTGGAAGCAAGAATGGCCAGACTGCGTCTTCCATATTTCGGACATGTAGTCAGGAGAGAACAATCCCTGGAGAAGGACATCATGTTTGGAAGAGTGGCAGGTCAACGCAAAAGAAGAAAACCCTCCACCAGATGGATTGACACAGTGTCTGCAACAATGGGCTTAAACATAAATAAGATCGTTTGCCTGGCACAGAATCAGCAAGCGTTTCGATCTGCTGTACATAGGGTCGCTATGAGTTGGACCCGATTCGACGGCACCTAACAACAACAACAAATTCTAGTGAACATACAAATGATATAAAACAAACAAATAAACAACAACAGCCTTATTACTGGTATGTAGAAAGTTAGTGGCCTGGATAGAATATCAAACAAACCACAATGTTATTCCCTTAGGCCAAAGCTAACTTAGAGCCAGGCTTTAATGCTCTTCAGTTATGTGAAGGCTAAAAGAGGTCATAGAGTTGCAAAAGAAAAGTCTGAAGCTAGAAAAGATTGGTTCATAAGGATTAAGGAAAGAAGTCATTTCTGTAACAAGAAAGTGCAACATAAAATAGCAGGTGCTGATGTGGAAGCTGTAGCAAATTATCCAGAAGATCAAGCTAAGATCATTGATGAAGGTGGGAACAAGAGATTTTCAATGCAGATGACACAGTCTTCTATTAGAAGAAGGTGCCATCTAGGACATTTGTAGCTACAAAGGAGAACTCAATGCCTGGCTTCAAAACTTTAAAGAACAAGCTTTCTTACTGATTGACTGTGATACTAGGGGATTGAACGTTGGGAGCTCTACCATTGAGCTTCAGCCTCAGGCCCTTTTTTATCTTTTATCTTGAGACTGAGTCTTGTTAAGTTGCACAGGCTCCCTCTGGCTTCAAACTCGTTATCCTCCTGCCTCAGCCTCCTGAGTTGCTGCTTCTACAGGTGTGCATCATGGCACCCAGCAGGACAGGCTTTCTTTTCTTTTTTTCTGCGGTACTGGGGGGTTGAACCCAGGGCCTCGCGCCTGTATGCTTTGCAAGTGCTGGACCACTGAGCTGCGTCCCCAGTCCATATTTTTTTTTTTTTTTTTTACTTTTTTGAGACAGGGTCTCGTTAAGTTACGCAGACTGCCTCTGGTCTCCAACTTGCGATCCTCCCATCTCCACCTCCCGAGGCGCTGGGATTACAGGCGTGCGCCACTGCGCCTGGCGCTAGACAGGCTTTCTTGTTAGGGGCAGATACAGCTGGTGATTTTTAAGTTGAAGCCAATGTTTATTTTTCATTCTGAAAATTCTAGAGCTCTTAGGAATTATAGAAAATCAACTCTGCTATGCTCTATAAATTGAAAAACAAAGCCTGGATAACAGCACATCTATTCACAATAACATGGTTTACTGATTTCTTTTTTTTTTTTTGGTACTGGAGGGTTGAACCTAGGGCCTTGCACATACTTTGCATGTGCTCTACCCCTGGGCTGTACTCCCAGCTCATTTATTTTTTTGTTTTTGACTTTGACATAGGTTCTCGCTAAGTTGTGCAGGCTGCTTCTAGCCTCAAAGTTGTGATCCTCCTGCCTTAACCTCCTGAGTCCCTGGGATTACACATGTGAACCACTATGCCTGGCTAGTTTACTGAATATTTTAAGTTGAATCCAACTGCTCAGAAAAAAAATAAAAGAGGATTCTTTTCAAAATATTCCTGCTCATTGACAATGTACCTACCAGGTCACCCAAGAGCTATGATGGAGGTACAATGAGATTAATGTTTTCATGCCTGGTAACACAACATACATTCTGCAGTCCATGGATCAAGGAGTAATTCTGACATTCAAGTCTTATGATTTAAGAAACATATATTTTTAAGGCCACAGCTGTCATAGATAGTGATTTCTCTGATGGATCTGGGGAAAGAAAACTGGTAACCTTCTGGAAAGGATTCACCAGTCTAGATGCCATTAAGAACACTGTGGCCACATGCAGTGGCTCATACCTGTAATTCCAGCAACTTGGGAGGCAGAGGCAGGAGGACTGCAAGCTCAAGGTCAGAGGCAGCCTCTGTAACTTAGTGAGACCCTGCCTCAATCTCAAAAATAAAAAAAGGGGCTAAGGGTACAGCTCAGCGGAAGAGTGTTTGCAAAGTATACGTGAGGCCCTGGGCTAAGCCCCTCAGTACTGCAATTAAAACAAAAACAGAAACAAAAACAAAAAACCATTGTGGCCAGGGACCATAACTTAGTGGTCTTAAATTTTCTTCAAATTTTACACATCTGTAATCCCAGCCATTTGGGAGGCTGAGGCAGGAGGATCATGAGTTCATGGCTAAGAGGCAGCCTGATCAATTTAGCAAGACCCTGCCTCAATATATAAAATTAAAAAGGGGTTGGGGTTGGAGCTCTGTGGCAGAGCACTTGTCTAGTATGTGCAAGGCCCAGGATTCAACTTACTAGTACTGGGACAAAAAAAGAAAAGAAAAGAACATTTGTGAATTTGTGATTCCCAGGAGGAGATAAAAATATCAATTAACAGGAGTTTAGAAGAAACTGATTCCAACCTTCATGGATGACTGAGGGGTTCAAGACTTCAGTGGAGGAAACAATTGCAGATGTGATAGAAATAGCAAGAGAACTGAAAGTGGAGCCTGAAGATGTGACTGAATTGCTACAGTCTTATAAAACTTTGGTGAATGAAGAGCTGCTTCTTATGAATGAGCAAAGAAAGTTTCTTGAGATGACACCTATGCCCGGGAAAGATGTGAACACTCTTGAGATGACAACAAAGGGTTTAAGTGTCACATAAACTTGTTTGATAAAGTAGCGGCAGGATTTGAGAGAAGTGACTCTAATTGTGAAATAAGTTTTACTGAGGGAAAAATGCTATCAAACAGCATCAAATGCTACAGAGAAAATTTTCATGAAAGGAAGAGCTAACCAATGCAGCAAACTCATCGCTGTCTTATTTTAAGACATTGCCACAGCCATCCCTAACTTCAGCTACCACCACCCTGATCAGTCAGCACGTCAATATCAGGGCCAGACCTTCCCCTAGAAAAAAGATTAGCATTCACTGAAGGCTCAGGTAATTGTTAGAATTTTGTGACAATGAACTTTTCTCTGTCTGTGTGTGCGCGTGCATGCGCGTGTGCACCGGGTACTAGGGAGCTGAACCCAGGGTCTCACACATGCTTTTTGCAAGAGCTCAACCACTGAGCCATACCCATAGACCATTTTTATTTTGTCTTTTTGAGACAGGGTCTCACTAAGTTATGCAAGCTGCCTCTGGCCTTGAACTTGCAATCCTCCTGCCTCCACCTCCCAAACTATTGGGATTAAAGTCATGCACCACCAAGCCTGGACCAATGAAATATGTTAAAATTAAGGTCTGCACATTATTTTTTCATACATTACACTATTTCCTACTTAATATAGTATGAAAATAACTTTTGAATGTACTGGGAAACCAAAAAATTCCTTTGACATATGACTTCTTTTATTGTGATATTCACTTTATTGTGATAGTCTGGAACCAAACCTGTAATCTCTGAGGTATGCCTGTACTTATTCATTGCATAAAATCATACATAAAATACCTACATAATGTCTAGTACAGTATGTTAAAGAAAACATGGTAGAGATAGGCATTACCTTTTCAGAATTATTTTTGCCAAAACAGTTAATGCTTAAACATATTTTGATTCTCAAGATATGTCTAAAATATTCAGAAAACATAATTATTTTGAATCATTCATCCACCAAGGATTCTAAGATCACTAAAGCTTTATTGTACTACTTTTGTGCTTTTCATATGCCTAAGAAATGCTAACTCTGCTAAGGCACAAATCATTTTTTTTTGTATGTGTGGTACTTAGGTAGAATCCAGGGCCTCACACATGCTTTGCAAGTGCTCTAACACTGAGTTGCACCTTCTGCCCACTTTTTACTTTTTATCTTGAGATAAGGTCTCACTAAGTTATGCAGGCTATCTCTGGCCTTAAACCTGTGATCCTCCTGTC
Source organism: Pedetes capensis (assembly GCA_007922755.1). Taxonomy (NCBI): domain Eukaryota; kingdom Metazoa; phylum Chordata; class Mammalia; order Rodentia; family Pedetidae; genus Pedetes; species Pedetes capensis. Next base: position 18,471 of record VMDO01002569.1, on the reverse strand, counting down.
TCTGCTTCCTGAGTTGCTGGAATCACAGGTATGAGCCATTGCACCTGGCTGGTGTACAAATCATTTAAATTGGTACATCAAGCTAGTACCCAAAGTAAATTAATCTGATTACAATGTTCTTAGACATCCTAATAAAATCTGGTATGCCCTTATATTGATTAAATCATTCCCAGCTCTGAAACATCATTTGCCTTATTCATACTATTCTAGCTCAAATAGAAGACATCAGAGAAAGCTTCATTGATATAAAGCAGAAAAATATTCTAAGCCTTTCATTTAAGCTAAGCTTTCATTAAGCATTGAAAATTAATAAACTGGGAGGAAAGAAAAGCCAAAATATTAACTAAAAAGTTTTCTTAAATTTTCTATCATACAATTCTTAATCCTCTATTTGTGACAACTAAAGTCACAGCTGGGGTTCCCAGATGTTTGCACTGGCAATGTCTTTTTTTCTTTTCTTTTCTTTCTTTCTTTCTTTTTTTTAAATGTGGTGTAGGGACTGATCCTAGGGTCTTGTGCTAGGGAAATGGTCTACTGCTGAGCTATGTCACCAGTCCTTATTATTATTATTTTTATTTATCTTGAGGTAGGTTTTCGCTAAGTTACACAGCCTATCTTTGGCCTTAAACCTGTGATCCTCCTGCCTCAGTCTCCCAAGTTGTTGGGATTATAGGCGAGTGCTATCACATCTGGTTTTGGAGATGTCCTGGCACAAATAACACCTGAGGTCCCTCTGTACCGCCAGGCACTGTGCTACATGGAGCAGTGAGAAGCATACCTGGCCCCTATCTTCATGGAGTTTGGATTAAAGCTGGTAAAGGATTTCCTTGATTTTCAAGGTCATGAGAGAAGGTGGCATTCATTTTAATTTGGCAGCTTTAATCTATTCCTCCCATTCCTGAGTAGGTAAAACTAGAGCACACTGCTCATGTCCTACCTTGCCTCCCAACACACAGAGTGGAGAGTTAGAGGCGGTTTGACATGGAGGAGTGTGGGCCTGGTCAATAATGGTAGCAAATAACCAGTCAGTCCTCTTTTATCCTCATTTCAAGTTCTGCTTGAAACTAATTTCATATATATAACTTTTCTTAATCTTTCAAGAGGATGAGACCCATTTGAAAAATACAAAGCAGCCTTCTAAGAATGTCAGTCAGCTTCTAAATTAGTCTGATTCTCACCTATGCAGAAAATAAATGCCACATAACCACCTATCAAGAGACATGTAATTAGACCTTAAAATGCTATATGGGAAAAGGATTAAACTTTTGGTTTGGAAATAATATACTCTGCCATTAAAGAGTCAAAGTGAAAGCTATATGATTATGAAAATGTTAGTTCAAAGGTACATTTGCATTTCTAGTTCAATTTAAGACTGTAATTATAGAGGGGTACCCTCAATAATCCAACAGTTCTCCTTCAAGTGAAAGAAAACAACTAACAAGAGGAATTTAGCTACATAAGTATATTCTTATCAGGAAAGTAGGAAGGCATGTTTAAATTCTGGTGCAGGGGACAGTTGCCTCATTTGAGACTCATGAGATGACAGATGGCCAGTTATCAAAGAATAAAACATGTGAAAATGAATTCTACAGTCATGGAACAGATCTTTTCCATTAAAAAAACTATATACTTATTCCTTGTCTATCAAGAAAACATTTCAGTGGTGTGCTTTCACATTTAAAAATAGACCGCTAACCTCCACTGTGCAGAGCACCATATTTTCAGTGGGCGTTACGTAGGAGAGTGAGAACGATGATGAAGGAAGCAGAGGGAGAGCGATCACATTGCAAGTTCGTAAAACAATTCACTTCTGGTTAATTACTAGCAATGTGGATAACAGTAACAGAAAATATACAGGCAGAGGTTTAAATACTTTAAAGGAATGAATCAATTACAATGATCCCTCATATGTGCAAATTCTGCAACCATGGGTTCAATCAACTATGGATTGAAAACTTAAAACTGCAGCTGTACAGACTCCTTTTTCTTATCATTATTCCTTAAAAAATACAGCATAACAACTATTTACATAGCATTTACATTCCATTATGTATTATAAGTAACCTAGAGAGGATTTAAAGGATAAAAGAGGATTTATGCAGCTTATGTGCAAATAATAAGCCATTTTATATAAGAGACTTGAGCATCCTTGGATTTTGGAGTCTAGGTTGGCGGGAGGAGGTCCTGGGACCAATTCTCTACAAATAGTATGGAATGAGTGTATAATTTGAATGCATAGATTTCTGTTTTTAAAATATATTCTTCCTCTAATAATTCAAGATAGTTAAAGGCAAAAACAATACTTTCAGAGACCTATCCATTGGTGGTTTAACAAAGATACATCAAATACATTAATATTTTAAATTTACTTGAAAATGCATTATAATCATATAGGAACTAAAAATAAAGTTCTAATAAAGTTCTAATAAAGAGGAAAAATGTATAATTTTGTATATGGTAAAGTATGATTCATTGTTATCTTTTCATAAATTACTGGGTTTGCTTTTCAGTTTTCATTATCATTTTATTGGTTTTCAAAAAGGGAGAAATTTTCCTATTATTGACATTAATAAAGGATCATTCTGAGTTAGACTCTTTTTTTTTTTCTTGGTGGCACTGCTGGTGTTAAACCCAGGGACTTGTGCATACTTGGTAAGTGCTCTACCACTGAGCTGCACCCCCAACCTTTTTTTTTTTTTTTCCAAATTGGGACAGGATCTCACTAGGTTACACAGGCTGCCTCTGGTCTAGAACCTGTGATCCTCTTGCCTCAGCCTGCCGAGTCACTGGGATTATAGGCATAAACCAGCAATCTAGGTTAGAACCTTCTTTATTAACCTTCTGAAAGAAGAAATACATAAAAAGCTGCTGCGTCTGCACTGCTATACATTTCTATAAATATTATAGCACATGAACAGAAAAACACCACATATAAAGATGGCATGCTTATTAAACCAAGAAAATCCTTCATGTTTAAGTATGTAGAATAGAATTATACACATTCCTATTCAGGAGCTAATAAGTTTGTTGAAAAAAGAAAAAAAGAGGGAGGTGAATATGAGTGCTAAAAAACAAATTTGGTTACAAACGTGAAAAATAAGGTTTCAAAATACATCATTAAAAAAAAAACACTTCTCCAAAATGGACTACATATAGAAGGGACATTATTTTCTGGTATAAAATTTTCCATTGCTATTTTTAGTCCACAACTGTTGCATAAAGTATTTTTTCCATAAAAGGCTCACACTTACAAATATAAACTCAAGATGATCATCTGGTAGAAAAAAAGGAACATTTATTTTAGACTGACATAGAAAAGAGAAGGAAAAAAAATAACCCCAAGAAACATACTTTCTAGTTTCTAGTTAATATCCCTGGGAAAAATAAACAAATAAACCCCCTAAAGCCTCACAAATATATGGAGGAGATTTAATAATGACACTAGGAATTATAAGAGAGATTACATTGACTCATACCTCAGGTTTCAGATCTCTGTGTACCACTCCAACATCATGCATGTGGCTTACAGCTGAAACAAGCTTCCGCATGATGTAGCTGGCTTCGGTCTCACTGAAGTGTTTCTTTTTCTTGATGCGTTCAAACAGCTCTCCTCCATTCAGAAGTTCCATCACCAGAAATGTATGAAGCTAGCAAAGAAAAAAGAATAAGGACGGGGCCTTACTGAAAAGAAATAGACATCTATTACAAAATATTTATTGGCTATTACCTATCAGTATCTACCAGTAAACTTAAATAATCTCTGGTTAAAATGTCTCCAGCCATACCACCCTGGCATCTGATCCCACCTGATCTTGGAAGCTAAGCAGGGTTGGGCCTGGTTAGTCCTTAGATGAGTGACTGCCTGGGAACACCAGATGCTGTAGGCTTTGGAGAAGGATCCAGCAGCCCACTCCCACAATAATCAGCCATCGGAAACCCTATGAATAGCAGAGAAGCACTAACATAGTGCCGGGCTCGACACAGTGTTGGGTAGTGTTTCATTCTGTTGTACAAAAGGTCACTAAGAGTTGGACTGGACTCAACAGCACCTAACAACAACAACTGGTTAGAACAGCAACCTTGTATTTTAGAGGAAAAAGCTGAAGAATAATGTAGCTCTTTTAGAATTCTATTTTGGTAATGGAAAATTTCAAGTACTGCAGAGAAATCTTCATATATCTTTCCCTTTCCTTTCATTTGAATTCCATTCCTTCCCTCTCTAAAGTTTATAGATTTTTCTTTTTAAAATGTGACCAACTCAGTGCTGACAATAATCTGAAGACATCTATTATAAACAATCTAGAAGATTGCTAACTAGGTATGGGCACGTACCCACACAAGGTCCAGCACATCCATTTAATGGCAAACTTACCTTTAAAAAAAGGTACTGAGTGATAATGTTAGGGTTCAGTAGATTAATTTCAGGGTTCCTGTCCATACTCTTTGCAAATACCCATAACTCACTTTGTATGTTCTTTTTTAAAAATAATTACTTTTGATTTTGATGCCATTATCTTAATTACTTTGTAAGTTATATACAGAGGGTGCCAAAAATGTATGCATTTTAAGAAAGGAAAAAACAATATTAAAATTTTAATACTCAGTATATGCCAATAACAAAAGATGAGTACAAGTCACATTTGACTTCTGTGATTACAAGAGGACATACTATACATTGGTACCATAATTCAATTCAACTTTGAAAAGTAGTACATAGATAACAACTCTTAAACTGTGTTTACATTTTTAGGCACCCCTGGTATTTACTATGCTTTGCATGTATCATCTTAAAGAAAATAACATAGGAGCTGTCAAAATCTCAAATGAACCTAAATGGTTTAGAAAAAAATACCACAGCAATATTCAGATTCAGGTGCTATGCATTACAGCACTAACATCACTCAACAAATGTTTCTGGAATTAGCAAAACTCAGAAAAACTGCTCCATAAAAACAATTATAAATATATTAACCTGAATAGACTGTACAAATTATAAAGAATAAGTGATATTTTTAATAAGAAAACAGCTTCTGGACTCCTAGAGATCAAGCTTGTTTGAGTTTCTACATCAGACAAAGAAAGTGAAGGTTGAAGGTCTGCTATGAGCATAGATCACTGAGCTTTAAGAAGAGTCCACCTGACACTGGTTCTGTTCCTATTTTGTTTTTTTTTTTTTTTTTTTGAGACATAGTACCACTATGCAGCCCAAGCTGGCCTCGAACTCTCAATCTTCCTGTCTCAGCCTCCAAAGTGCTGAAATTATAGGTGTGAGCCACCATGACGGGCAGTTCTGTTCCTTATAATCTTGAGGATGCTACTTTATCTCTATGACCTTTAGTACCCTTATCAATAAGTTGTAGGTAACAGTTAGAAAATCTATACGTGGTACCTTGAATAATGGCCCTCCAAAGATATCCAAGCCTACAGCTATACCACCGTGACATCTGATCCCAATAGATATCAAACTAAGCAGGGTTGGGCCTGGTTAATACTTGGACAGGAGACCACCTGGTAACATCAGATGCAGTAGGCTTGGGAGGAGGACCTGGCAACCAACTCCCCAAAAAACCAATCAGGCATTGAAAACCCTGTGAATAGCAGAGAAGCACTGACAACAGTGCTGGGCATGGCAGTGTCAGGTAGTGTTTTGTCTGTTGTACATAGGGTTGCTATGAGTTGGAAAAGACTCAATAGCACCTAACAACAACAACAACAGATATCCATGTACTAACCCCAAAATGTTTTTTTTTTTTTTTAACTTATATGGAAAAAGGCACTTTGCAGACATCATTAAGGATCTTGAGATGGGAAGATTATCCTGAATTATTCACTATTGCCTATGGCATGAGACAGGACTATGGAAGCAAGTGATTACAGAGTCCCGCATGGAAGGCTCACAAGCCAAGCAACATGGGTGATTTCTGGAAGCTAAAAAAGGCAAGTAAACAAATTGTCCCTTAGAGCACCCAGAACAAACCAGCTCGGCCCACACCTTGACTGTAAATCAGTGAGACTGATTTTGGACTTCTGACCTCCATTTAAGATAATAAATTTGTACTGTTTTAAGTTTGGGGTGACTTGTTATGTAAAGCATAGATCATGAAACATAAAAAAGAACTGTACTATTCTGCACAGTGGAAGGCTCCAGACTTGCCCTCAGTGTCACCCATTAGTTAAACAGAAAACTGTGTGGCTATGGGGATGATCTAGGCCACTGTGTCCCTACCATGGGAAAAACTGAAGGTATATTTCAACAGCTGTATGTGAGAGTGCTCCTTGGAAGCAAGAATGGCCAGACTGCGTCTTCCATATTTTGGACATGTAGTCAGGAGAGATCAATCCCTGGAGAAGGACATCATGTTTGGGAGAGTGGCAGGTCAACGCAAAAGAGGAAAACCCTCCACCAGATGGATTGACACAGTGTCTGCAACAATGGGCTTAAACATAAATAAGATCGTTTGCCTGGCACAGAATCGGCAAGTGTTTCGATCTGTTGTACATAGGGTCACTATGAGTCGGACTCGACTCGACGGCACCTAACAACAACAACAACATATTAGAATGATAACTGTATTTATACTACTACGTATAGGATTATATTATGAGATAGTTTATATTGTGGAAACTCTTGAATATGAAAACAGCAAATAATCAACTTTGTTTTTGTTATTTTAGGTGCTGTTGGGTCTGACTCATAACGACCCTTTACACAACAGACAAAACGTTGCATGACACTGTGCAGTGCCAGGCACTATTGTCAGTGCTTCTTTGCTATTCATAGGGTTTTCAATGGCAGATTGATTTTTGGAAGTGGGTTGCTGCCCCGTCTCCCAACCTTACAGCACCTGGTGTTCCCAGGCGGTCTCCCATCCAAGTACTAACCAGGCCTGACCCTGCTTAGCTTTCAAGACCTGATGGGATCCAGCGCCACAGTGGCACAGAGTGCTCAGGATTGGATACAAGATTCTCCCTACTACTTTTTCATTGACCACCAGTGTTGTATAATCTTCTTACAAGTGTCATGACCCCTAGGAGCCACAGTTTCATAATTGGTAAAATTTGGGCAAACCACATTCAGGATTGATTTTAGCTCCATGTTGTCTTGAATATCCAACCCAGTGTTAGGGGAAAGAATACTGTAATGGAACAATTTCAGGCATGGGAAGCAGCAGTGGGAGGGGCTGAGAGGTGACATGAACCAGACATGATGGTATTCCTCCCATATTCCAAATGACATGCTTCTGTCTTAGTTTCCTGCTGGAAAGCAGGAGGGACGGGAAGGGGGAGAGCAGGACCTGCCACCTAGAACAAGAAGATGAAAGGGAGTATCCTTGCCCTTCAGCTTCCTGTTTGTTCTAAGCTTGCTGTAACGAGACTTAAGACTCTACATTCCACTCCAGAAGTGAAAAGAACATTGACACCTCAGTGTGCTGAGAGGCATGCAGTGATAAAGCCACAGAGGGTGGCGGCTGGACTGGCAGTTAGCACACTGCAGTCTGTGCCAGTGCCACTGAGCTCTTGCCCCTCTGTCCTCCTTAGATGTCATATGTGGCAACAACTTGGTGAGCAAAGCAGAAGTGAACAGATAAACTAATTCGAGGGTGGTGTTTCTGCTCTTCCTACTGGCTAGGTGATGCTTCCTATCCTTGACCCTGCCTAGAAACACCAATAAAACTGCTGAGAAATAGAACCCTATGTGTGCATTACCAAGTTCACACAGGAACAAAACAAAACAAAACGTGGAATACCTGATCATGAAACACTTCGTGCAATTTCACAATGTTGGGGTGTCCTTCACAGAGTTTCAGAGCTGTTATTTCTTTCTGAGTATTGGCTTCCATCCTGAGAAACAAAATTATTAGCATTTACATACCTCTTTGAGCCTGTTTTTATATCAGTATTGCCCTAACCCTAATTTTGCTTTTATTTACCATGCTTTCAGAATCCATGTGTCGAAGTATCAGAATAAAGTTTGCCTAAAGGTGATGAATCACACCACCCACAAGAAAAGTGAGACATTTTTCCTGAGAAAATTATTCTGAGTCAGAATTGAACTACTCATACAAAGAAATGGATGTTCTACATTCCTGGTAATTTAATAATAAGAATATACAATCATGAAGTTAATAAACAGTTACTAAAACAACAAGGAGCTGGGTTTAGCTAGGTTCTAGTTCTACTAGCTGACTTTCAAATTTGCCAGTAGCTTGCTAAATAATTTCAGAGAAAAGTAGCTTAAATATTCAACTAATACACATAGCAATAGCTGCTGAAATCACTAAGCAATTTAATTAAGTTTATCATTACCATAGAAAATTTTCTCATAATAATCCCCAAAGCCTATCAGATTATGATTTATGTCTACAATAGATTATTTCATCAGAAAATATTGACTAGAGGTAGAAGTGTCACGCATCAATAAGCTGAGTGGGTAAGCCGGTGGAGAGAAAGCCTTATCACAGAATGTTGATTTCCTTTCCAATGAAAATCTCTTAATCTACAGAATTCATTCAGTAGGATAAATACATAGAAAGGCTGCTAGAAATGGCCATACCTTTTGCTGATTATTTTGACTGCAAATGCTTGGTTACTTTTTTTGTGTACACATTTTCGACAAATTGAAAAACTTCCTTCTCCCAATGGTTTATCTTTTAGATCTAGGTCATAGTGTTGATAGAATGGAGAGTCCTAATAAGAAACCGACATCACTTAAAAGATTAGTAATATACAAGGGATAAATAAGATTTCAGAGTAATATGAAATTATTAATATTAACAAATGAGAATGTAATGCATTTATAATCTAAAATTCACCTTACTTTAGCTCATTTCTATTTTCACCTCTTTTACTTATTTAAGATACATAATCTTCCATTACTGTAAGAAGGAACACATTCAAACCGATGTTAATAATTCTCTGGGGCAAATATTGCTACTTCTATTTACTCATTTCTGAAATTGTACTTTAATGGTAAATCTGTAAAATGTATTGGACTTTAGAACAGTAATTAGTGTTGATATTTAAGCATTCATGCAAACTACAAATACATCATTGAGGTAACCACATCTATATACCTTCATCATTGCACTCCTGGCAACATTTGTCACTCCAGGGCGTTCAACCCCCACGTGAAACTGAAGAGGATCTATGACCGCTGCATTACGCTTGAAGAGGATGGAAGGAGCAACAAAGGAATAGCCCTAAAAAAGACAAAGGAAGGTAAAGAATAAAGATTTGTGATGTTGCAGTTTAGTACAGACTAGATTGTGATGGTATTTTCCTCAGAAAAACATTCAAATATTTGTTGAGATGAATATAATCTTATTTTATTTGCAATCCAAGCTGAGGGTTATCTCAATTCAACAGAAAAATGCTTTTCAAAGGGAGATAATGCCATCTTCTGGCAGAATTAAATCAATTAAAAATAAAAGTAGAAAAGACTTCTTCCCTAATTCACCCCCTGAATCTGATTCAGGGCTGCAATTATTTTGCATTGCTTATAAACACAGCTAGCTTCTCAAAAAAAGATACAGTCAAGATATTAAACAAAGTGGTTCAAGTGTAGGAAATACAAACTAGAAGAATAACAAGTTTCATTAAAGTTAGTTTCCAATTTAGCAATTATTTGACTTATATTTTTTCAGAATAATTAAAATTAAAACTGAGTTTTAGAAAGGAACAAATCTCATAGCAGAATGGTGTGGTAAGCCAGAAGTGACATAATGATGGATGACTAATCTCTTCAACCAAGACAATGACTAGTTCATCCACAAACACCTACTAAGTACTTGCCCATGTGCTCCATAGTGATTTGGAATGAGCAAGAGACACAGTCTGAATGGCCAGACTAAACCACAACACAGGCACTTTTGGCACTCAGAGAAGTAAAGCTATGATGCCAATTAATAGATAGAATTTTAAAAGTTAGTATTTTAATTGTACATATGAATGGGGTACAGAGTGGTAATTCAGTTCATATATACAGTGTGCAATTGCCAAATCAGGATTGGTAACACTTCCATCTCCTTAAAAATTTTACAAAAAATTTTTGATTAACATGTAGTTAATTATATGTATTTAGGAAGTACAGTATGATTATTTTCAAATTGCATACAGGATAGAGATTCATTATGGGATTTTCATAAAATTGCATATTGTATTTTGCACTTGTTTCCTCCCTCTTTACCCTCCAGTAGGTAGAATATTTTATCTTAAGTCTGACAAAGAACCTTTTCTAAATAGAAAAGCCTGTTTAGCCAGGCATGGCAGCACATGCCTATAATCCCAGCTACTGGGGAGGTGGAGGCAGGAGGATCGCAAGTTCAAGGTCAGAGGCAACCTGGACAGCTTAGTGAGACCCTGTTTCAAGATAAAAGGTAAAAAAATGGCCTAGGGGTGCAGCTCAGTGGTACAGCACTTGCAAAGCATGTATGAGGCCCTGGGTTCAACCCCGTAGTACTGGGGGAGAAAAAAAAAACCCAAACAACCCTTTTCTAAGTCTTTGAGACTGGAAAGCAGTTAAGATTATTCACTAAAGATAAGGAAGTGGACAATACCGTGAACGAAAGAGTATTTTATATGACTAGAGGTAGATATAAAGTATTATTGTAATTTCTATAAAAGCCTCAAAAAATAATGAAATTTCATGTACAAAATTAACACTTCCTTATATAAAAATGCATATAGAATACCTGCTATTTAGCAAACCATAGGCTTCAGTTAGCAATCTGAAATATCTCTGTGTAGTACTTAGTAATTTTGAAGACATTAAAGAACCCTGATATTTAAGATGCCAATAAAACTACTTTAGTACAGGAAAACTGGTTTTTATTTGTGAAACCATGGCCAGCAAACATGCATTCTAGGAGATTACCTGAAACAGCTTCTCACAGCTCTGGGGCAGGGCAGCAGGAGAATAGGTAGGGTCCATCTCTGTGAACTCTTCAGCAAAGTTACTTACATCTAACTCATCTCGGATGACTGGCTTAAATGGTGCAGGTACTTTTTTGGCAGCTAAGTCATCCCAATTTATTTTCTAAAGTAGAGAAAGAAGATCGGGACAAAGTAAAAATCAATTAAGTCAAAATATGTTTTCTATGAATAACAAACATAGGTTAGGATTTTAATTGATAGGGAAAGAGGCTAAAAATAAGGGCATGTTTCAAGTTGATGATTAAAAATATTATTTTTCTGACCAGGAGGCCAGTTTTTTATTTTATTTTATTTTTTGTAGTACTGGGGTTTGAACCCAGGGCCTCACGCTTGCATGCTCTGCAAGTGGTAGACCACTGAGCTGCACCCTTAGCCCATTTTTTTTTTTTTTTTACTTTTTGAGACAGGGTCTCGCTAAATTACACAGACTGCCTCTGGTCTCCAACTTGCGATCCGCCTGCCTCTGCCTCCGGAGCCGTTGGGATTACAGGCGAGCATCACCACGCCAGGCTCAAGGAGGCCAGTTTGTACTGCAAGTACCAGCTCCAGCCAATGCTGTATTTGAATGTGAACCTGCTGCTTTCCCTCAGCAGGAGTCTCAGAGTGTCCTCTGGGGGGCACCAAGACATCCTAGTTCATCCTTAAAGATATCAAAAAATTACTTTTGTCTTGGCTTTCTGAGAAAGGAGCTAAACTGAAAAGTATGGATGTGAATATTAACTCTAAAGGAATATTCCTATTTTCTAAAGGCAGTATCACTGAGTTCTTTCCCTATACTTGCTTCGCCTTTGGATCATCTGGACAGATTAAAAAATAAATTCACTATGAACCAAGTGTTTACTTGTGTCTAAAATTTAAATGATACTACCATAGTGACAGAATCACTTTTCTCAATCAACTGTATTCAAGCATTTTAGACACTGCCTCCTATCTCCCCTAAAGGATAATTCAAGTCCCTTTTCTACCCATGTCAGATACTGTCTAAGTAACTGATGTGTTTTATATTATTCAAATTCAACCCTCTGCTCTGCTTTTTTATGTTCTGTCTGTTAAAATGATCTCTAATAATATTGAATTGAATTCTATAGATATCTTACTACAATGTGTTCAAATCTAAGATGTCATCAATAAGAGTAAGATACACCATTATTTTATGTACCATTAAGAAAGAAAAAAGCATTATTAATTAGATAATGTTAAGAGCATGTCCACTGTAAGATGCATACTGATTTTGGTGATGGGAAAATATGATAACTTGCACCTCTTGGTGGATGAAATTCAGCAACTTAATCAACCACCATAAATATGTTTTTATTATGCTCCCTTGTGGAGGCAATGGAAATAAAATCATTAAATTAGAGATATTCAAGATTTTCAGCTAGAATGGGTTTTCAAAATCAGCTAGTTCATCTTCTTTATTTGATCAAGGACGAAACTGAGACCCAGAAATAAGAACTAACCTTTTCACTTAAACATTAGTTGGTAGAAGAGTCAGGATTTGGTACAATCTCTTGACTTTCTAGTTAGTAGTATTCTTTTCTCTGTGTGGCTATAAAAGCTTCCATTATAAGCATGTGATTTGTGCTTGGCAATTGTATGTACATTAAGAGAAACTTCTAGAGTAAAGCAGTATGTTTTTATAAAGTGGCACTTTAAGCTATTAGTAGGAGAATGTTTAATATGTAGAAAATTGAATACTATTACAAACCTTCCTGTCTGCTCCGCTTATGGAGAAAAAGTTCATTTAGGTCTTTACAAGTAAATTCTGGTGTTTCCAAAAGCATTTTTACCATTTAAAAAGTCAAAGAAATTAAGCAAACCAATCACTATTCTAAGCTATCACTAGAAATTCCTCTAATATGGAAGACATTGGAATATTCATAAATACAGGGAACAATGGAGAAACAGATTGTAGAAAAATATAATTGGAGGTAGTTTGAATAGTTTCTTGAATTATGAAGTTTATGAATAAGATATATGAAATAGTTGTTCAAGTAGCAATCTAAGCCATATGAATTTATGAAATGCACATGAGTTCACTGCATTTTAAATGTATGTCTCACTGTTACTGAATTTCTGTAAGTTGTATGGTAATATTTTAAAAAATTATTACACTGAGAGACTGAATGAAATAAAAGCAATAATAACAACATGAAAGCTTACTTGACAGAATAGTTTTTTCTTTGTTTGCTATGTTCTTCTCATTTGTTTTGGTGATAATATAACAAAAGCTTATGGAATAAAAAAACTTGGATGATCTTTTTAGACCACAAACATTTAGGTCATGTTTGTTTATATGATGAAATTATTTAGAAGCCACACAAGCTCAGAGTTTTAGAAATCAAAGACATGCCATCCCAGCTTTGACCATGTAGATGGAACTGGCCAATTCAAGTAACTATTTTTTTAGTTATTTAATATTTTGGTGTTTTCTTGGAATATACTTAGCAAACTAAATTGAGCAGATGTGTTGGGACCCTGTAGAATGGTCTTACTGGGCTTTTTCAGAAGAAAAGCAATATCACAGGGACAAAGGAAATATACGAATAACTATGTCAAAGATGTGTTAACTAAAAAATAGGCAGGTTTTGAATTTTCTAAGATTTCTCTTGGGAACAGAGGAAGAGATGAAATTGCTGTCTCAAAGGTGAAACAGTGGCAGTAACAGCTAATGAACTGAGGTTGAAACAAGAAATATAATAAGTCTCCTTAGTCTGTATGACACAATCCCAAGGTCATGAAGGGAAGCTACTGCTCAGAAACTCTGACCAGGAAATACAGAGAAAAGCAACTGCTCCTATGATCCTCCCCACTCCCACTGCATTTAGGGAGGAAAAGACCTTTTAGGTCTACACAAGTAAAGCCTGGTCCTACCTAAAGGGGCTTTATCATATATAAAAAAAAAAAAAAAAAAAAAAGTGCAATGTAGGTGAAAACAGGCGCAAAATGACCTCAAAAGGGACTGTGTTCTCTCATCTCACCAATGCTGAACACCCTGAAAATAGGGCTGCGAAACCATCTATCTGCTCAGTAAATCTCACCTGAAAGAAGAGATGTTCTTTGATTTCATCAGCATCTCGTGGGCCACATCCCAGTCTCTTCTTGGGATCTTTCATCAGAAGTCCCTGAATCAGGTCTTTAGCCAACGTACTCATTTCTTGGGGATATGGAGGTTCACTTTTTAATATTCTCCTGTAGGCAGATAAAACTTGCTGTTAAAACAACCAGAGCATGAAGTTCCAGTAATGATATTTTTACTGAAAGCAAGTATGGTAAAACATTTTGAAAGTGAACTACATGTATAAGAGCAAAATAGTTAAGATGAATCAATAATGCCTCAGTATACAGTAGTTGAAACAGTATTTAAAATGAGATGCCATGAAGTCAAATTTCTGGAACTTGACTGATCAGTAATAAAAAATATTAGATAATTTTTTAGAATAAATCAATCTTAATGGGAGGCTATAATCCCATATGTTTCACTAGGGAAAATAAAAAAAGGAAAGGGACCTTAGGCTAGATTAGATTTCCTGTTTACAGACTAGACTTCCTTATTAAAGACTTACAACAAACAACTCTTAACAAATTCAGGTAAATGAATTTAGCACTCATTTAAAAACACAAAACAGAGCTGCAAACATTTCTATCTCATTTCTCCTTTCTGGTGTGCCAGCAATCATAAGGCCAAGAGGGAGTCAGAGGGAGGTTGACCAGGACAGGGAGGTCAGACAACTTGGAAATGGGTCAACTCTTGATATCTGAAAGCTGGTGACTTGAGCTGTGGCTTTTCAGGGAAAAGCATCTGCTTTATTATTTCCTACTATGACACAGACAGGCAAGCCCGTTGAGGGAGACAGGGCTCAAAGACACTAAAATCTACTTATCATAGAGAATTTTACAAAATAAGGCAACCCCTTCCTTGCTTCCTTCCTTCCTTCCTGTTTCTTTCATTTTGCAGTGCTTGGGGTTGAATCCAGGGCCTCACCCAATTTCTATATTGAGACAGACTCTCACTAAGTTACGGAGGCCACCTCTGGCCTCAAATTTGCAATCCTCCTGCCTCAGCCTCCTAAATTACTGGGATTAGAGGCATGCATCGCTATGCCCAGCAACAACCAAGTTTCACGATGAGAAATTTATTCTATAGCTACGAAACAAATTAATCCAATCCAAGCATACATTTCCCCATCTTAAGAGTCAGATCAATAATTTAATGAGAAATTATGGAAGAGGTTGACTGAAATTAAGAACTTCAACACACCAACTGTGAAGATAAACAGTTACTTCATTATTTTGGTTTACAGTAAGATCCCTTGGTGTGCATGATGAATAACTATTATAGGATCAAGCCAGAAAATAACTGTGACAGTATAGTGTGGTAAGGCTGTGGACTTTGAGGTCAGATTGAGTTCAGTGATAGCTCTGTTCCTCCTTGGCTTTGTGACCTTGGGATGGTTAATAAATGTTTGGCCTCAGTTTTCTCACCTGTAAAATGAGAATAATAATAATAGGCCCTACCAAAAATGGGTAGTATGATTTAAGACATGTGTAGTGCCTAGCACGACATCTGGCACAGAAATGCTTGACAAGTGTGAGCTACTAACTGTTACACTCCCTCATTCAAAGGCAACCATAAGGTTAACAGACAGAGAAGATGTATCACATAGTCACTGAGAAGCATGAAATGATAATGGAGCTATAATTTTTGACCAAAAAAATCACAGCAGTTCTGTTAATATCAAAGCCAATTCTACTTCCAGTAGTCTTTTCTGGGAACCAAAGAAAATGTTGTAGATCAAGGGAAAAAACAGATTCCTCTCTTTTTGATTCGTTAATATTCCCCCATTGCTCAGCGCTCAAAGAGTTTTCAGCATCAGCAGAGATAGAAGCCTCTCCTCAGGGCAGGCGCAGGCGTATCTGTAAAAGAAATTGGGAATCCTCTTTCTTAGGGAAAGCCAAGCAGAGCCTTTCCAATATTCTCCACTTTTACCCTACTTTTTGCAAGAAGAGTTCCTTGTATAAAGGATCAGAGTATAAATAAGTGCACTGTTGGCAACATTCTCTATTGCTGCGTCAGGGTAGAGAAATATGCACCATGGCTGACATTATCTTAGGGTACTACATCCACACCATTTACTACTTTTTAAACCCTGGCAAGGCTGCAATGCCTGTTGGAAGTCTACTCTGTACTGGCACTGGGGAAAGAAATTACCAGCCCTGTGAGGACATACAAAGCAGAAATGTCCATCAAGGTGGGTCATCTGCAAAAGGAAAGGCACAGAAAACAGAGCTAGCTCAGCTGTGATATCAAGCTTAAAAAGAGAACCAGGAGATCATGGCCGACTTGGGAGCTTGTTTGATCGAGGTACGCAAACAACAGCACTGGTGCCCTTCTGAGTAGGTACCAAGTGCCACGAGCAGGGAGGTGACATTTAGGTTCTGATGAGGTAGGAAGCACGCCAGGAAGAAACCGAGCCAAAATCTGAATGAATTTCTGCTGAAAACAGTGCTGGCACAGGAGCATGAAGAAGAGTCCCAAACCTTCCCTTTCAACAGCAACAAGATGGTCAGATGACTTTTGGTTTAAGGTGGTGGATTAAAGGCAGCCTCCACAAAACTTGCTATAACAAAGGAGTTAGAATAGGAAGGAATGTCCTCTTTTCCAAAGAAAGAAAGCCTGGAGCAGCACAGAAACCACCGGAGATTTTGAGACAGTCTCAGGTTGTGGAGGAGAGCTGAACAGCAAGACTGAGGAAGACCCATCTCGGGCCTTGGCTTCCCCTGGGGGAGGGAAAACAAAGCCCTCATCCAAAGAGGTGAGCCAGACAGCCCTGGCCACCAGACTGGCAGTCCCACAGGACAAGCCCACAATCCTCGAAGCCCTTGAACTCTTCCAGGGATGTGCTGAGACAGTGGCTTTTCATATCTGGGGGTTCAACACTGGAGAAGTGACTCTTCCCCCACTTCATGTCTCAGAAGGCCAGCACCTTGAGCCATCTTGAGAGGGAACCTATTGTGTGAGACTGAGCTACTCAGGGAGCCTGAAAACAAAGAATTACCCCTGGTGAAGAGCCTGGGAGGTGACAGGCCACAGCCTCAGCTTGCTACACAGCTGCAGCGGGCAGTTGTAGGAAGGGGGGAGATGGGATGCTGACCTGCTGAGAGGTTCAGGCAGCAAGAGGCTTGGGAAAGTTGCTCAGGAGCAAGCCCAACCCCTGGGGAGAGGAGAGGACTCCATCCCCTGAGGGGAACTACAGAGACTGCCAACTATGAGCCCCGGTCAGACAAAAAGACTCCGTCCTCAACTGACCCCACCTGCAGCTATGAGAGGCCACAGTAAGAAGCTCCTCCAGGACATTTTATTCTTCTTTGTTTCCTCTTGCTGTACAGGGGACTGAATACAGGGTTTTGCATGGGGTAAGGACTGTGCTACAAAGTAGAACCCTCAGTGTTTTTCTTCCTTTTGCTTGGAGACAGGATCACATTAAATTGTGCAGGATATCTTTGGTCTGGGGCTCAAGATCCTCCTGCCTCAGCTCCCAGAGATGCTGGAGCTGCAGGGAAGCATGGTGGTGTCTGTCTCTCTTTTTTTTTTCTATCTTCCCTCTTTCTGTTGATAATATGTGTCTCCTCATTTCCCTTTTTTCTAATGCAATTTTTATCTTTTATTTATTTTATATATATTATATTACATATTTATTTTATATATTTTATTTTTTATTTTTTAAAATATTTTTCTGCCTGTGTTTCTGTCTTTTTCTGTTTAGTATACTTTAAATCTTTTAGGCTTCCTACTTCTTATTGCTCTGCTTATGTTTACCTAATTCTGTCTACATAGTTTTTTCATTCTTGCCCAATCTTTTTCTTTAATGTTTACCTCCTTTCTTTCCTCTTCCTACATTCACTTCCTTTCTAGATCATCTTTTTCCTTTCCTTTACTTCACTCTTGAAGAATCCTTCTGTCTCCCATTTTTCTGTCCCCCCCCCCGTTCTTACTACAAGCAAATACTATTTATACCTTCACTCTAAATATCTGTAACTTCATAGTTTACTCTATTTTATTATTGCCATTTTTGGTTCTGTGGGCATTGGTGGTACAATAGTTGGCTTTAAGAGATTTTAACTGTATTTCTTTTTTGAGTTTGGTCAGCTATTATAGCTGTTATAGTGGTTCGTCTTCCTGTCTGGGAGTGGCACTGGAGACTGTGATCTCAAGAGAAAGCCACTCACTAAGAAGATCCTTAAATAAAATAGGAAGTGGTATCTACTCCTACAGATACACAAATCATGGATCAGAAACACAAGAACCATGAAAAAGGAAAGCAATACATTTCCTCCAAAAGACCACGATTCTTTAACTACTGAATCCAAATATACTGAAACAGGTAAAATGCCAAAGAATTTAAAGGTCTACTTGAAAAATGATCAATGACATCAAAGAGGACACAGACTAGCAAATGAACCAAGTAAAGATATCCATACAGGACCTAGGTTAGAAAGTCACCAATGTAGAAGACAAATTCAGCACAATGGATGAGA